>WNGS01049100.1:0-11625 GCA_020271785.1 Procambarus virginalis | reverse complement strand
CAAGTGGACCACACAACAGTGAATTCATATGAACCAAACACCAGCCAGAATGTCCACAAGAAGTGACGCATATTAACCAAACACCAGCCAGAGTGGTCCACAGAAGTGAACGACCGAGTTTCAATGATTTTTGTTCATCGATTTGTGGCACACGTATCTTGTAAATTAATTTAAAGGCTGAAGCGTGAATAGCTAGCTAATATGTTGAAATCTTCTTATACATTTTCTGTGATGAAACATGACGAGTGAGGGTAGACAGATAAGGGAATACTGTACAGTAAACTTCACTTTACAGTGAGGTTTCACTCACTTTTGTCTGTGTTGTCATAGTTCAGTGACCCATGACTTTGAACGTTTCACATTAATAAATCATTTCTAAAACTGTGTTTTAATAACTCTCTATTATCCTAATTAAACTAAACTAAATAAGACCAAAAATATGCTGTAATAAGGTAGATATCTCCTATTTGAGAAATTGTTCACGTTATTTGCAGCACAACTCCAGCACGAGTGGACGTGTCTAATCCCTGTCCATACACCATGCTTGTTGTGTTGTGTTCGATTTCGTCGCCACAGTTCAGCGATCTACGGCTTCGAAATAATAAAATTAATAATTAGTTCCAAAGTATTTTTATAGCTCTTATTACCGTAATAATGTTGCTAAACTAAATATGTAACCCAAAAATATATAATTTGATGTAAATTGAATATTTGAGAGAAACATATGCTACTGGAAATCGAACACAACACCAGGCGGTGTTTTGTTCAATTTCGTCGCCACAGTTCAGTGACCTATGGCTTCGAAATAATGAAATAAATAAATCGGTTTCAAAATAAGTATTTTTTTAGCTCTTATTACCGTAATAATGTTGCTAAACTAAATACATAACACAAAAATATATAATTTGATGTAAATTGAATATTTAAGAGAAATTTATGTTACTGGACACTTAAACACCAGCCAACTGAAGGGTGTGCGTATAGACTTAGTCTGCGTTCGTACAGTATGCACCCAGTGCCCTTAGCTTTGTCTGTGATTGACATACAGTATTTATCCGCCGGTGGAAGAATAATTGTGGAATTGACCATTTTTTTACTACAGCTCTTTGGTTATAAAACAAAATGTCTCAGGGGCTTACTAATAGTGCCTTATTAATGCCAAAAACGAAGCAATATTTTGCAACAACTAGTAGCAGAAAATCAACCAGCACGAGAACAGCCGTACCCAGCACGAGAACAGCCGTACCCAGCACGATAACAGCCGTACCCAGCACGATAACAGCTGTACCAAGCACGAGAACAGCCGTACCCAGCAAGAGAACAGCCGTACCCAGCACGAGAACAGCCATACCCAGCACGAGCACAGTTGTACCCAGCACTGTTACAACAGCCGTACCCAGCACAAGCACAGTTGTACCCAGCACTGGTACAACAGCAGCCAGCACCAGCTCAGAAGCGGCTGAACTCACAGCAGCAGCGAGCACCAGCAAAGCTGATGCAAACATCTAAAAAAATCGTGTGCAACATGAACAGTTAGAACAAGTGTTAAATTTAAGTGTGTACTCAGTGTTAAAATTAAAGTTGCAGTAATTTTTGTGTACAATAGTTTTCATAAACTGTACTGTAGTACTCAACATACAGCAGAACTACTTTTAATCAACACAGTGCTAACGGCATAATGCACTGCAGTACGTATTTACTGTAGAGCATTCACAACTTCACAAAACTTCAAGATGGACATAACTTCAACAATAAGGTAAATTTATGAATTACAGTATTTCTTAGTAGAAGTAATATATAGGTAGTATGTAATATGATAATGCATTTTTATTGTGTACAAGAAAAAAAAAAGACTGACACAAACGCCTCCTGAAGGTCACCTCTTGCAACGAATCCAACGCTCCAACGAACTGGGGTTGGTCCCATATAGTATGTTGAATCGAGGTTGTACTGTATATTTAAATATATATATATTTATTTTGGCCGAATAAGGGTGTTTTCCGGATATTCGAATCCTGGATAATCGAGTATCTTCGGTACATCATTATGAATGAAGTACCTATGCCTGTTGTGAATAATACCATTCACAATTACCACATAACGTGATGGAGGTCAGGTCCCCTGATCGTTTCAAGCGTGGATTGGACGTACATATGAGTGGAATTGGGTTATAAATAGGAGCTGCCTCGTATAGGCCAATAGGCCTTCTGCAGTTACCTTAATTCTTATATTCATATTCTTCAAACTGGGTAAAGATATAAAGTTGCTCACCGATTGCATTACCAGATTTTTTTTTTTTTTACTTTTCCTAGTAACCCAGTTTACTCAACACCAGCAATATTAGCAGTACAAAATGCAAATGTAATTATAAACTGTACCATATACCAGTACCTGAACAGTACTTATCTGCCTATTGTGAAGAATGCAACCATAGATTGGCAAGAAGCAATTAAACCTATAATAATCAGATGATTTATAGCACTGTGCCTTTGTTAACCAACTTAACTGCTTAAGAAGGATCCTAAGCTATTGATTCTACTGGAAAACCCCCCCACCCTCATCACTCGTGCAGTCACACTTTCCCATTGAAATGGCTGAAAGGGAAGTTAGCACTTTCGCGCGCCCATCCCGTACATATACGACGGCTATATTTCTATCGGTTGTGTGGTCGCGTCGTACATTTACGGTCCGTATTAAAATAATTGTAAAAAATCCAGCTTAAATCCGATTTACTTGGGGTTTCTTTCAAACTGCGCGCCATGAAATTCCCGTTCTCTCGGGTAGGCCGAATGTCACGTCGGCCTACTGGGTTACGTGACAGGCCCATTGTTTTGTTGTCACATGGAGCGATCGCATCTCTCCCCTCGCGCGCCAAACTTGCATGGTTTCAAGGATTTTTACCCGTTTCTGTGTGTTTGTAACCAACTACATTCATCAATAATGGATCCAGCACCAGGCCCAAGCGGTGTTTCGGCTATAGGAGCCTCTGATTCATCTGGAAAAGACAAGATTACCAACATCTATAGGAGGTTCTCTGGATTGAGGCTCACTCCCACCAAGATTCCCAATCTCTTGGATGCCTTTGATCAAGTGGATTTGGATGGAAGTGAGGCAGAAGGTGAGGATTTAGAAGAAGATGTGAATTTGGGGGCCTGGAGCCTATGGGGCTGAATCGACGGAGGAGGACACTGAAGGCCTAACAGAGGAGGAGGAGGGGGCACCAGCACCGCCGCCTCTCACCACAAGGCGCACACGTGGTGCGTGCATGCCTAAAATCCAGCTAAGGAAACGACCTACTTGTCGTTTGAAAATAACCCCATTTGTTGATAGTGGGAGTGATTCAAGCTATGAATTATCAGGTGAAGATGAACCGAGTGAGGAAGATGAGGCACCCCAGCCTCCTCGCAAGCGTACACGTCCGGTACGTACTCGCCAGCCTGGGGCCAGTGTTGTGTGGCTTGAGGACAATATTCCACCATTGGGGTCTACACGTGTGGAACAATTAGACTCGTACGTGGCGCCCCAAAAGACCTGCAACATATAGCGAAGACTAAGATTGATGTGGATACCACAGTCTACCGCCGCAAGGACAACACCTTCATTCTGCTGTGGAAAGACAAGCGAGTTGACTCTATGATTACCAACCTCCACAATGCAGACACAAATAGAGTTCAAAAACGCAAACAAGTTCGTAGGCCAGATGGAACAACAGGACTACAGCAGGTTGTGGTGAACAAACCAAAGGCAATTATTGACTACAATAAGTTCATGAAGGGTGTTGACCACTTTGATCAAATGGTAAAGTATTACAATTTTGCCAGGAAATGTCGCAAGTGGACAAAGAAAATAACCTTTTATTTCCTGCAAATGGCTTTGCAAAACGCTTATGCATTGTACAAGGCCAACACAGATGACCGAAAGAAACTAACTCTGCTCCAGTTTCATGAGGTTGCTATTTGGGCTTTATTGAAATTTGACAAGGAAGAGTGGCCTGCAACAACAACACCATCTTCTCATTTAGTTCATGCTCTAGACATAAATGATGACACTGGTCCTGTGTATCCTGCTGCTAACCCGTCAACACCTGGCCCGTCGGGTGTGAGGCGCCCTCTCTTCACGTCTACACCTCGTGCTGAAGCCGACCATGAATCTGATGAAGATATTTCATCTGCTACACTGTTGTTTGAAGACAATGGTGAGAGCGACGATTCAGACTGTAGTGTACAACCAACACAGAGACAACAGGGACGTGTTGTTTTATCAGAGACTCGCCTGAACTACAAATTGAAGCATGAACTTGTAAAACTCCCCAAACGTCGCAGGTGTCAAGTGTGTTCAAAGTCGGGTATTAGGAAGGCAACTGGTATAGCATGCAAGACATGCGATGTTCCACTTTGTGTCATACCGTGTTACACCACTTATCACAGGAAAAGGGTGTATTGGGTGGACAAGAAGTAACCACCTGCACCAGCTTCACTCCACCTATGAACATCTGTTGAGCAACTTCAGGAATCGGTACCTGAAGGAGGTGGAGTGGAGAGAAAATGCTCAACTTATTTTTCTACAATCGTCTTTCCTTTGGTAAGTACACATAATTGTCCTAGGTTGTTGTAGTATTGTAGTCTATTTTCTTAGGAATATTTTGATACCTAAATGACAACTGTAGCACGAAAACTAAAGTAAGTATACACAAAACACCAGAAATGTTTTTTGTGGGTGTTGCGGGTGTGATTTGGAGTGTCCAGAGCGGGTTCCGGTTGTGTGTGTTCGGCCGTCTCTACAGCTGCGAATTCCCAAGAATTGTATTTGATAGGCATATGTCTGTGTAGGGAATTTTATTCCGAACACTATACAAAAAAAAAAAAAACGGTGTGAAACAAGTATAAACTTCAAAAACATGAACAAAGTAAAAACTTTTTACGGTCACGGGTACAAACACGCGTAAGATTTTATTCGCCGCAAATTTATTTGACGCTCTGTTGACCAATTCTACCCATGTTCTTATAGAACTTTCTATTACGAACACATTGCTATAAAAATGAAATACGTAGCTCGAGAAATAATGTCAGGACAGTGAAATAAGTATAAACTTTCAAAGTGCTGCATCACAAGTGTTGTCGCTGCTGAAATCACGGCTAACGCTTCGGCCACTTCCCACACTCGTGCAGGTCACCCCATATCATAATTATACATTGATAGGCATATGTATGGGTGGGGAATTTTATTGCGAGTTCAGTGATATCAAAATCAACGCTGTAGGATCACTGTGGAGCTGGCAACAAACGAAAGAGTATGAACATTTACTTCCCGTTTGGGTGTCATGGCGAGTCATCTTCGTGTTTATTTATTTCATGGTGGGATAGCAAATGATTTGGTGACATTTTATGCATATGATCTTGTAGAGAATTTTATTGCCAACACATTGATACCAAAATGAAATACGTAGCTCGAGAATTGATGTTAGGAGCGTGAAAAGTTTATACACTTTTTTGTCTTTACACTTGAGTGCACAGAACGCCGCGCGCACAATGCGCCCCCCCCCCAGAGTGCCGTGCGCGCGCGAAAGTGTTAAGTACCACTGTTTTGAAGCAAATATAAATGCTAAACTTTACAACATTTTAGTTAGGATGATTGGGCATCAGTCTTTAACTGGGTTCCTATGTTAACCCAGTAGTATCCACTCGATTTAAGGGGCCACCGTATTACGAAAATAGGCAATAAATGAAAACTGGTTCAATTTCAATCAAACATTTTTGACTAGTTGTATATGAAATTGGGTTCAACTGGTCAAAGTCTCAGCATCGTAGCATAAATAGGAAGGGAGAAACAAAATATTGAATTGTGTAAAAAAAAAAATCCAAAATGGTTAAAAATTATCAAACACAAGTGTCAACTGAAAGCATGTCTATGACTAAGCTATCACAATAGCATATAATAAAGCATTTTAATATTTAGTTTTATGAAAAAACTTTTTTTTTTATCTGCCAATTTGCATGAAACTAACACTGTACACCTTACAGAACGTAAGCCTATCTGTAAGGGTGCAAATTTTGGAGGAAATTGGTTGATGTCAACCTCAACCACAGGTAGCAGAAGCTTTGACTTTATTTATTGTCAAGTAACATAAAATTGACATTCCTCTCATTTTTTTCAATTTACATGAAATTTACATGTAGAGCAACCATATGCCTTGAGCTGCCTGTGTGCAGGTCTGTGACTACGGCTTCCAGCGTATCCACACCTGCTGCTTCATCACTCGCCCATTGCCACAGGACATGGGGGTTGTGTGGTATTGGTTAAAACCATGACGTTTCCTTGACTTTGATTAAAGTGAGGAGTTGCAAAAATCGTCAGCCTCACTCTCGTCCAGGCTGATCTGGATCTAACGCCAAAACAAGTAGAGATAGGTTAGGATACAGTGCATGGCCAGTAGTGTCCATGGCCCACTGTGCCCTAGTTGCATTCCACAATACTTTGCTGGATCTGCCTTCCATTGAACCATTCTGCTGGTTTCCTCTATGCTGTCCACTGGGTCCAGTCTTCACATGTGCAGGTAGACAAGCCTTAACTCACCAAGGGTGTCAAAACTGTCGGCTATTCTCATCTGATTTTGCCCGCCAGTTGAAGTGGTTACAAGAAAGTATAGTTACAGGATGAGAGCTACAATGGTGGTGTTCTGTCTTCTTTGTACTCTGTTGTGTAACGATTTGAAACTACTGACAATTTTGGCCTCCACCACCACCTCACTTAACTTGTGTCAACTGTCTACCACTGATTGCAAAAGATAACTTTCTAGTAGTTTTTTGGCACCCCCGTTTCCTTAGCTTAAATCTGTGTCCTCTTGTTCGTGATGTTGCTGGTTTTTGGAATTCCTTTGTTAATTTGTTCGATTCTTGTTAGTATTTCGTAAGTGGCAATCATATCACCTTTTATCTTCTAGTTTATCTTCTTTTATCATATCAATTCTTTTATCTTCTAGTTTTGGTATACTTACCGCCTCTAGCCTTTCCTCGTAACTCTTGTTTTACAGTTCTGGAACCCTTTTTGTAGCATGCCTCTGCACTATCCAGTGTATCTATGTTCTCCTTGAGATATGGGCACTATTCAACCGATACATATTTCAATTTTGGTCTCAAATGTTATGAACAGTTTTTCTAGTATTTCATCATCCATATAATTAAAAAGCAAGTCTGAAGTGTGAAAGCAATGCATACACTCCTCTCACAATGTTCTTTGTGTGTTCCTCTGGCGACAGCTTACTATCCAAAACCACCCCTAGGCCTCGTTCTTTATTAGAGTTCTGTAATGCCTTTCCACATAATTTATAAATTGTGTGTGGTCTATTTTCTCCAATTCCGCATTCCATACCATGGGATTTATTCACATTGAATTCCATTTGCCACTTCATGCTCCAAGCACTTATTTTATTTAGATCAATTTGAAGGGCATAACAATCGTCTGCAATCTCCTATCTTCCCCAGTATCTTGGCACCATTCGCAATCATGTTCATCTAATTCTGTATTTCTGGTAGATCAGTTATGTAGACGATAAACATTACTGGTGCAAGAGCTGAACCCTGTGGTATTCAGCTAGCAACACTCCTCCAGTCAGATACATTGCCTCTAATTACCACCCTCGTTCGTGTGTCAGAAAAATTTTCATCCATTTCAGAAGTCTTTGTCACCCCTCCAGCATGTTCCAGTTTCCAGAACCTCTTGTGGGGGACTCTCAAGAGCATTTTATTGGCCCTTATAGACAGTCAATCCAACCATCTCTTTTGTGCAGAATCTCTGGCTCTATCATAAAAACTAAGTAGATTTGTTACACAGGATCTTCCTGTTATAATAAACAGAGTATGGTTTTTCAGTCATTACTATCCAGGTGTCCTACCCATTTGGTTTTAATTTTATTTTCCTACTGTTTTGACTACGGCACTCGTTAATGATACGGGTCTATAATTTAGAGGTTTTTCTCGGCTACCATTTTTGTAGATTGGAATTAAGTTTGCCTTTTCCATATATCTGCTAAGATTTCTGGAATATTAATTGGAGTGGAATGCTCAGCTCGGTTCCACATTCTCTCAGCATCCAAGGTGAAACTCCATTTGGTCCAACTGCTATATTTCTTTCTAGCCACTTTAGTCATTTTTTCCATTTCATCTTGAGATACCTCTAAGTATTCTATGGTGTGCTCTGGAATTGGCATTGGGTCCAGCTCTCCGAAATCCTCATTTTTGTACAAACGTACTTTGGAACTATTCATTTACCGTTTCGCACATTTCTTTTTCATTCTTGGTAATCCTGTTCCCCGTTTTAAATCTCTGGATTTTATCCTTTACATGCAGCTTGCTTTTAATGAATTTATCAAAAAGGCCTAGTGTCTGTTTTACATTTATTTGCTATCCCTTTCTCAAAGTTCCTTTCTGCCTGTCTCCTTACTGTTGTGTATTTGTTTCTTGCTTGCTTGTAATGCTGTTATGTTTGCAGATTAAGTCTCGTCCTATATTGTACCCATTTTCTTGTCTTATCTTTCCTGCCCCCCCCCCCCCTTCCCTCACAATGTAATGAACCAAATCTGGTTTTCAGGTTCTGCATCTGTTTTGGTACTCACCTAATTGTGCTTGCGGGGGTTGAGCTTTGGCTCTTTGGGCCCGCCTCTCAACTGTCAATCAACTGGTGTACAGATTCCTGAGATAGTGTATGTGTTTCTGGAATTCAGATAGTGAGATAGTGTGTGTGTTTCTGGAATTCTGGAACCAGGTCCTAGTGGTATTCATTGGTATGAATGTTTTAGTGCCTTCATACATTTCACAAAATTTGGCATACATTTCAATTACTCCCTTGCATAGCAACAAGTCTGTCCAATTAAATTCATTATAGAATTTGCTAAGTTTCCCATTGTATCTTTTCTTGACAAAGTTTATCAACTGTTTCAATGTCCCCATTCTCTTCTGGAATGAACTGCATTGTACATTTCATTTTCAACAGGACATTATCATTCTTTCCCAAGGAACAAATATACTGTTTGGTATTTGGCGACTTCAACTTGAATGTAATAGACTGGGAGGCCTACAAAGCAAAAATGGAGGACATTTGGACAGGCAGATTTTTAAACCTCATCTTGGAGATACTTGTGTAGCAACACATTAAGCATGCCACAAAAAATAAAAAACCAGCGTTGAATGTAATGAAACGCCATTTTCTGGGTGAGTCCCGGAGGCTCCCCGGAGCTATCCCAGGCTGATATGCTAATGTCAGACTTTGGCATCAGTCATGTGTATGGAGTTCTTAGGCCTACCGGGGACCACGGCCAGAACCGGGCCCCCTCAGAGAGGCAAGGGGAGCAATGGCCTATAGAAGCCCCCGTGTGATTGGAAGCATTCTATGTCTGCCATCGACCGGGACAGGCACCCAGAAAGTAAGCGCCTCAAAACAAACCCCTATTCTGGTTAAAATTGCTACCAAAGCCAAACTAGTGGATAGAACTCCCCAACAGAAAACAAGCAAACTAGTATGACGTCACCTCAACCACCCGCGCCGCTGTCTGCGCAGCTCCCCCCCTCCCCGGGAGGGGGAAGGGGGAGCCCCAGACCTCCCACGCCGGCTATCCACCCATCAGTCTGAGGCTGGATTGTCAAGACACGCGAAAAAAAAAACGCCGACCGGAGGGAGGGAGGGGTTGCCGGGGAGCCTCCGGGACTCACCCAAAAATGGCGTTTCATTACATTCAACGCTGGTTTTTTCTGGGGGGAGCCCCGTCGGCTCCCCGGAGCTAACTACCCACAGAGGAAGATCAAAAGGGACGGAACCGGGAGGCGACACCACGCACCCCTCCCCCTGGAAGCGATACAACGGCAGCAACGCCAACCCAAGGCGCCACAGCCCCGGAAAGTCCTGGGAACAACACAAGAACAACGAGCAGCAATGCCCCCGAACGAACACAAAAGATCCATGCCCGAAAGTGCTCGAACACGTCATCCAGACGGCAGCGAGAGCACGCAAAGCCACGAACATCACGGGCAGGAGTTGACGAACACAGGCAGCCGAGCCGCAAGAACACGGCTGACAACGCCAGGACACCATCACAGGCGAACCGGAAGAACAGAACCGGATCAACGCAAAACGCGCTCCGGACACAGACGCCATGGCACACAGCGGAGACCAGGATGTGCAAGCGGCGCACGAACAGCCGGAGGGAAACGACGCACAAGACAGCGTACTAACGGTGTAAAGCAACACCAAGACCGAAAAGCAAGCCAAGCGGCCCCCGCCAGCGCCGCACAAAGAGAGGCGACAGTATGTGGCACGACGACGGCCCCCAACCCCCACCAAAAACCAAGCCGACGCTAACAAGAGGAACCACCTAAGAAGGGACAGGAAAAGGAAGGACCGCCAAAACACCCCATACTGCCGCCAAGAGAAACACGCAGGTGGGACACCGACCACCCACTGGGAGGCGAGACCACGAGGCAGACGGAACAGCCCCGACAAGGCCCCTCCAAGCCCAGGAAAAGGCGGAGCCGCAGAAGATCTCGGGCGCGACCACCGACTCAGGTGGCCAAGAAGATGGAACGTCTGCCGACCAGCATCCCAAAGTATCTCCGGGAATCTCATCTGTCGATGGAGACCTGACCAATGTAAACTGGGTCAACAAAATTATTCGCACACCCTCCGTACTATGTGATGGAGTGCGAAAAGATACGTGAAGTTGAGACAATTCTATAACCAATGTTCCGCGATGTGCAAAGATTTCATTCAAAAGGATCTGCCACCAGAATTGTAGCCAAACATCCCCAGTTTGCTAACAGTGGTAGCAACTGAGTGATTGTAACCTATCCACCGCTGCCCACTGATGGGGGCGGTGTGCAGGACAACATATAAATTTTTGACACCAGCACTCCACATGTCAGTTGCTTAATTTAGAACCTGTACTTGAGGTCGATCTCGAACCATTGTTGATGTGACTACTTATATTGAATTGTAACTAGCTCATCAAGATTGTAAACTTGCTGAGCTAAATGAAGTGTGGGGTTCAGTCCCTGAGCCCATTATGTGCCCTAACCCTTTCCACTACCGCCCACAAGATGGGTATGGGGTGCATAATAATGAACGAAACTACCTGCCGAACAGAAGAACTCCAAGCAAGCAAACCTGCCAGGAGTTCAGAAAGGACGGGTCCGACGCGGGACATCGCCAGACCCCGAAAAACCCAATTGGCAGGCAAGCCAGGAAACCAAAGAAGGCGGACGGGTTGCCGCCAGAAACCGTACCCGAACCAAGAGGTACGAGCAACTGCAACAGAGACAAGAAGCACACCCCCGGACCCAGGCCGAAAAAAGCCCAAGACCAAGGAACACACATAGAACACCCTGCGGCAGAGGAGGAAAACAAGGAACGCACAAGCAAGGAAGTGGTGGAAACCGACCACGCCCCCCAACATAGCAGCAGTGCAGGCAAAACAGACAAAGGAGATGCCAGGAAAAACGACAGGGGTGAGACAGTACGAAAGAGCAGAAGCTAAAAAAACCCAGGAATAAGACACGCCACCGCAAAACACGGTACTAAAGCACACGCGCAGTAGTTACAACAGGCACCACCGCAACATGCCACAGGTAAAGAGCACTC
>WNGS01049098.1:0-10802 GCA_020271785.1 Procambarus virginalis | reverse complement strand
CCCCTAAATGGGTAGAAGCCGTCCACCGCCGCCACCAGAGGCCGGAAGACAATCAAAAACGCCCACTAACTGCGGGACCATGCGAGAGTCAACAGAGCAAGCTGCTCCCCCAGCGTCCCTCAACAGAGAAGGGAACAGAGCCCCTTCCGAAGAAAAAGTATACATACACATATACACATATACAATGGGGCCTCGACTTACGATGCTAATCTGTTCCCAGAGACGGATCGTAAGTCGAAATATCATAAGTCGAAACGATTTTTCCCATAAGAATTAAAGGGAATTGAATTAATCCGTTCCCCACCCTTCAAAATATTAACATACAAATACATTTTATACTGAATACAATGTTTTTTCTCACTACAATACAGTACCAAAGTTTCTCTTACCTTTATGAAGGGCTCTTGATGGTGTATGGAAGATGGTGATGAGGGGGGAGGAGGAGAGTTGTTACTGTTTGGAAGGGGAGTCCCCTTCCATTATCACATCAGGCAGTGATGTTTTCTCTGGGGTTCTCTTTCTCCTACGTTTTGCCTGAATACCACTAGGACCTGGTTGTGGTTCAGTGCTTGTTTGTCTCACTACAAATTTGTTAAGAGACATTTGTTTTTCCCTTCGTTTTAACATTTGTCTGTAATGATGCATCACAGTGTCATTGAATAGGTTAAGGCAACGACCTACTGCAGCTTGATTTGGGTGAGTCATTTCAGCAAAGGTTTGCAATTCTTCCCATGCTGCACACATTTTCTTAATTGTTGAGGAAGAGACATTCTGTACTCTTGTTTCTGATCTATGGTCATCCTTACATGGGTTTTCATATGTTGAGCCTTACCACTGACTTTCCTGGGGACTCATGGCGTGATATATAATAATTACTTTAATGTTCAAAATGCAAAAAATCACCACAAAAGCGGAATTTCTTATAAGTGCGATAGTCACTAAGCGGTCAGCTGTAGTAAACTGAGGCAAGTCGGCCGCGTGACCGGGAACCACTCGCTCGGTTGACCCGAACGTGTACCAACAAATATCGGAAGTCGATGACACCATCGGATGTCGAGTCGCATTTTTCGATGAAATTTACATCGTAACTCGAAATTATCGTAAGTAGGGGCAATCGTATGTCGAGGTGGCACTGTATACATGTATATTATGTATATACACATACACATACACACAAGGTATGTTACACACACGTGCGTATATACATACACATGTGCATACACACACAGTGTACACATGTACATGTACATGTGTACACATACACGTGAAAGAAAATTACAAGCCGCCGACCAGTGGGCAGAGAGCACCACGCCGGCCAGGCGAAGAAGGCACAAAGCTGCATCAAAAGGCCCACCTCGACAACAAAACCTCAAATTCCCTGCACGACCACAACACGTGCCAAGACCCAAAAAGATCAGTCTGCAAGCCAGGAAACCCCATGAACTCCAGAAGGCAGAACCGGGTCACACACGAGGAAACAAAGCCCCCTGAACCCACAAAGGGGGCCCAAGAGGAAGAAACCTCCGAAACGAAACCAAAGACCCCAAAAGAACCCAGAATCGAACCAGGGGGAGCCCAAACCACCACATTTGCCAGCGGAGATACACCACAGAAAGACAAAGCACAGACCCCAGACAGAACCCCCAGGGAAACGGTCAAAACAGACCGAAAACCGAGGGACAAGGTGTGGGAGCAAGCATAACAGGGACACTGAGCCCAAACCCAAGGGCCCAGACCCAAAACAGACAGAACGGAAAACCCAGTGTAAAATCAACACTCAAACGTTCCCAGAGGAACAAGAAACTGGCAGAAAACACCAGAAAAGCAAAGAAACGACAACAGGAGAATTAAACCCCTGAAAAAGGTGAAAAACTCGCCCAAGAAGCTCGCTCGCACACCCAGGCACATGTAAACAAACCGCAACGCCGCCCTGGTGGCCACACTGGGAAACCGGCAGAAGAAAATGGCCACCAGAACAGAGGGCTGTGACCGACGCTAAAGATACTAAAACACGCCAGCAAAAGTGGGAAGCAAGCAGACTAGATGGGCGAAAAACTCTGCCCAGAAGCAGAAAACCCAGGCAGGGGCAAACCGCCCCAGAACTGCTAGCAGGCATCCCCACAGCCCCGGGAACCACCAACAGAGGCGCCGGGGGCAGAGCGGTCCTCCAAGCCCTCCGCCCTTAAAGAAAAGGAAGAGTCAAGGAAAACAACAAAGTACAGTTCATAAATGGCCTCCTCACGGAGTCAAATGCAGTATGTGGAGCTTTCACAGAAACCCATGCAGCGGAATTCTTAGACAGTGAGATCTGGATTCCAGGATATAACCTATACAGATGTGATAGGAAAATTAGGTCACATGGAGGAGTGGGTCTGTATATTAGGGAAGACCTTGTATGCTCGGAGCTCCTTAACGTTACAAATGAGGTGGTAGAGGTACTGGGATTAAAAATAGAGAAAATAAATTTAGTGATTATTCTAATATACAAACCGCCAGATGCAACGGCTGAGGAATTCACAGAACAGATTAACAAAATAGAGAATAGCCTTGATAATTTGGAGAATCCAATACCTGATATTATCTTCCTAGGTGACTTCAACTTGCCTAGTCTCAGGTGGAGAATAGCAAACAATAATATTATACCAGGAAATCTATCGGGACCTAACAAACCACAGATTAGAGAACTACTTAGATTCTGTGACAAATTTTCACTCAATCAGCAGATATTGGAGCCAACGAGAAATGAAATTATTCTAGATCTGGTCTTTACGAACAATGAAGACATTATCAGAGACATTACGATATCAGATACCACATATTCAGATCACAAGCTCATTGAAGTGCAAACGACCATCAATACTCAGAATAGACCTAAAACATTGGTAAAGCGAGAGGGGCTATTCAGTAAATTCAATTTTAATAATAAAAGGATAGACTGGTTGATAATAAACAGGGAACTTACAAACATTCCATGGGAAACTGTTCTAAGTACTGTAATACAAGTCCTACACAAGGAATAGAAAAACTGACTTCGGAAGTGTATCAAGTCTGTCTGAAACATGTTCCTTTGAGGAAAGTCAGAAAGAGATCCAACGTAGAAAGAGAACGCAGACGACACTATAAATGCAGGAAAAAAATAACGGAAATGCTTATGCAGACACGAATTTCCCGTTAAAGAAGGAATAATTTAAATAGGGAGATTGAAGAAATAGAGCGGAAATTGAAACACTCATGAAACTGAAGAAAGGCAGTTAGAACAGAAAGCAATTCAGGAAATAAAGAAAAATCCAAAATACTTCTTCACATATGCGAAATCAAAAGCAAAAACCACTGCCAGTATTGGACCTATTCGTACAAGTGAAGGTTCATACACGGAGGATGACAAAGAAATTAGTGAAATTCTAAAAAAGCAGTATGAGGACATGTTTAGCACTCCAATAAACAACATGAAAGTGGAAGATACAGACAATTTCTTTATGTGGGATATTCAAACTCCTGTAAATATAACTGATATCAACACGAGCGCACTAAACTTTGAAAGAGAAATTGACAATATGCCCATGCACTCGGCCCCAGGTCCAGACTCATGGAATTCAATATTTATAAAGAAATGCAAAGTGCCAGTAGCACAGGCACTCAGTATAGTGTGGAAGAGCTTGGACATGGGGGAGATACCAGATGCACTTAAAGTAGCAGACATAGCCCCTCTACACAAGGGAGGGAGCAAAGCATTGGCAAAGAATTATAGACCAGTTGCACTAACATCGCACATAATGAAAGTATTTGAGAGAGTGATTAGGAGTCAGGTCACCAATTTCATGGAGACCAATGGCCTTCACAACCCAGGCCAACGTGGATTTCGAGTGTAAAGATTGTGCCTCTCACAGCTACTTGAGCACTACGACAAAGTCTCTGAGGCATTAGAAGAAAAACAGAATGCTGTTGTGATACACACGGACTTCGCAAAAGCTTTCGATAAATGTGACCATGGCGTGATAGCACGCAAAATGAAGTCATGGGAATAACCGGTAAAGTAGGATGCTGGATACTCAGTTTTCTGTCAAACAGGACTCGGCGAGTAACGGTCAACCATATAAAATCTAGTCCAAGTGCAGTTAAAAGCTCTGTACCTCAGGGTACAGTCCTTGCACCGCTGCTTTTCCTTATTCTCATATCAGATATAGACAAAAAAACAAATCACAGCTTCGTATCATCGTTTGCAGATGACACAAAAATCAATATGAAAATTACCTCGGCTGACGACATTGAAAAACTTCAAGCTGATATTAATAAAGTTTTCGACTGGGCATCAGAAAATAACATGATGTTTAACAGTGATAAATTCCAGGTACTCAGGTATGGTAAAAATGAGGACCTTAAACATAATACAGGGTATAAAACACAATCAAATGTGCCCATAGTAGGAAAACAGCATGTAAAGGATTTGGGAATAATGTCTGACGACCTAACGTTTAGGGAGCATAACCAAGCAAATATTGCGACAGCCAGAAAAATGATAGGATGGATTACGAGAAGTTTCAAATCCAGGGATCCCATCAAACATGGTTGTACTCTTCAAGTCATTTGTGTTGTCCCGTCTTGAGTACTTGCTCAGTACTCACTTCCCCTTCGAGCAGGAGAGATTGCTGAAATANCGGACTTCGCAAAGGCTTTCGATAAATGTGACCATGGCGTGATAGCACACAAAATGAAGTCAATGGGAATAACCGGTAAAGTAGGACGCTGGATACTCAGTTTTCTGTCAAACAGGACTCGGCGAGTAACGGTCAACCATATAAAATCTAGTCCAAGTGCAGTTAAAAGCTCTGTACCTCAGGGTACAGTCCTTGCACCGCTGCTTTTCCTTATTCTCATATCAGATATAGACAAAAATACAAGTCACAGCTTCGTATCATCCTTTGCAGACGACACAAAAATCAGTAAGAAAATTACCTCGGCTGAAGACATTGAAAAACTTCAAGCCGATATTAATAAAGTTTTCGACTGGGCATCAGAAAATAATATGATGTTTAACAGTGACAAATTCCAGGTACTCAGGTACGGTAAAAATGAGGACCTTAAACATAATACAGGGTACAAAACACAATCAAATGTGCCCATAGTAGGAAAACAACATGTAAAGGATTTGGGAATAATGATGTCTGACGACCTAACGTTTAGGGAGCATAACCAAGCAAATATTGCGACAGCCAGAAAAGTGATAGGATGGATTACGAGAACTTTCAAATCCAGGGATCCCATCACAATGCTTGTACTCTTCAAGTCACTTGTGCTGTCCCGTCTTGAGTACTGTTCAGTACTCACTTCCCCCTTTAGAGCAGGAGAGATTGCTGAAATAGAGGGAATACAGAGAACATATACGGCACGCATAGACGCGATAAAGCACCTAAATTATTGGGATCGTCTCAAAGCTCTCCAAATGTACTCACTAGAAAGAAGACGAGAGAGATATCAAATAATATACACCTGGAAGATACTGGAGGGCCAGGTCCCAAATCTACACAGTAAAATAACAACGTACTGGAGTGAACGATATGGAAGAAAATGCAGAATAGAACCAGTGAAGAGCAGGGGTGCCATAGGCACAATCAGAGAACACTGTATAAACATCAGAGGTCCGCGGTTGTTCAACGTCCTCCCAGCAAGCATAAGAAATATTGCCGGAACAACCGTGGACATCTTCAAGAGGAAACTAGATTTATTCCTCCAAGGAGTTCCGGACCAGCCGGGCTGTGGTGGGTATGTGGGCCTGCGGGCCGCTCCAAGCAACAGCCTAGTGGACCAAACTCTCACAAGTCAAGCCTGGCCTCGGGCCGGGCTTGGGGAGTAGAAGAACTCCCAGAACCCCATCAACCAGGTAACCAGGTATCAACAATACTGTAAATATATCTTCATATAAGAAGATATATAAAAAGACATATAAGAAGCACCTTGTGTAGCTTCTGGGGATCAATGGCCCAGCGGCCCGGTCTCTGACCAGGCCTCCGACGAGGGAGATTGGATTAACCTAAAGAAAGTTTGCACAGAATAGCAAGAAAAGATACAAAGTCTTTACATGCATAGCCTTTACAAGAAGTAAAACTAAAAGTTGTAGGAGAACCCTTGAAAGACGAGACCAAGTTATAATTGATGGTAAAATGAGCAGCTGTTCCTGAATGCAGGGTTGTCAGATCCAAATTGCTGAAAGTAGCGAGCTGACGGTCTAAAAGTTAGCGAATTTGTAATAAGAGTAGCCCAGTTTTTTGTTTTGTGACCGATACGGGTTTCAAAGTAATATATTTTGATATACAGTATAGAGTACATTATACGACTTTAATTGTTTTGTTAATATTATCTCTGCAAATATATATTTAACAAATATGATAATAGGATAACTGACCAATGTTTACTGTATGAAGCATAATGGGTGTGGAGTCCTTCCACGTCTTCACAGTTGAAGATTATCAAGAAGATCTTGATCTGCATCAACAACCTCGTTCTTGTATATTTCAGACTCATATTTAAGCATTGACATAAGTGGTTCAAATGATGAGCAACAAGTTCTGTTTTCTTCAAGATATGTTTTGATTCTCAAGATTGATGTCAAAAGCTCAAGTCCCAATCGATGTCTCAGTTTAGTTTTCATAGACGTTACCCTCGAAAATATCCGTTCAACCAGGGCATTACTGACTGGCAAGCTATATATTTTCAATGCAAACTCAGCGAGGTCAATCAGTATGGGATCGCCAGCAGCGTTCTTGACAGTTATTGTCTTGGTCTAAAATGATGATCCAGAAGTTGGAATTTGTCCCTCACAAATGTTGGACCAGTCAATGGTTAACAGTATGCATCACTGACTTTCAATTTCACTAAGCTTAGATTGGTCAGCTAATACTAAAGGAAGTTCTGAAAATGGTGGCCGTGTGTGGCTAATGCATATGCTAGGTGACCGATTTTTCACCTTTTTTAAAGTTTCAACATTACTTAGAATATGAGAGAGAAGCTATTTGGAAGCTTTCACTAAACAATTATCGCATCTTTCTTGAATATTTTGAAACTTTTCCTGGGTTATAAAATTATTGTGTCTGTTAGTGGCCCGAAGTGTTGAAAATTCGTAACCAAAGTCAACTTTCTCCAGGGGGCAGATACATAGAATTGTAGTTCAAATTAACATGAAGCTTTGCATGATGAGGATGCACGATTCTTCTGAGTATTCCAAGAGTGAAGTTTTCTAAGACAGTGTGAAGGCAACACTGATCTGCTTCATCTTTTGATAGTCAATTCATCCTTTCAAAATCATTTAGGATTGGTTTGAGACATGTGAAATATAGCTTATGGAGGGATCAGCGTACATTGAAAATAGTTGCCTTGCAGCATATTTATCACAAGAGGAAAAAGCTATTTGGTAATGAGTTGTTAGAGAATCCCACTGATCTAACAGTCGCTTTACACTACCGCTCCTTGCCAACCGTCGTCTTCCTGACACAGGTATTAACTGCAAGGGATCTCTCCCATCATTTATCAATCTGTAAATTTTAGATAATTTTCTCCCCTTAATGAAGATCTGTGGAACCAGCTGTAGTTAATTAATCTTTAATAGTTTTGGGATGAAGTATTAATAACAATTAAGGTTGGGAAATCTATGGCCCCTGGGGAGGGTTACCTTGGCTTACGGTTACTTTTTCTTCGAAGGTTCCTAGGATCAATGTCCCCAGGGAGGCCGGTCTATGACAAAGCCTCCCTGGGGACATTGATCCTAGGAACCTTCGAAAGAAAAAGTAACCGTAAGCCAAGGTAACCCTCCCCAGGGGCCATAGATTTCCCAACCTTAATTGTTATTAATACTTCATCCCAAAACTATTAAAGATTAATTAACTACAGCTGGTTCCACAGATCTTCATTAAGGGGAGAAAATTATCTAGAATTTACAGATTGATAAATGATGGGAGAGATCCCTTGCAGTTAATACCTGTGTCAGGAAGACGACGGTTGGCAAGGAGCGGTAGTGTAAAGCGACTGTTAGATCAGTGGGATTCTCTAACAACTCATTACCAAATAGCTTTTTCCTCTTGTGATAAATATGCTGCAAGGCAACTATTTTCAATGTATGCTGATCCCTCCAATAAGCTATATTTCACATGTCTCAAACCAATCCTAAATGATTTTGAAAGGATGAATTGACTATCAAAAAGATGAAGCAGATCAGTGTTGCCTTCACACTGTCTTAGAAAACTTCACTCTTGGAATACTCAGAAGAATCGTGCATCCTCATCATGCAAAGCTTCATGTTAATTTGAACTACAATTCTATGTATCTGCCCCTGGAGAAAGTTGACTTTGGTTACGAATTTTCAACACTTCAGGCCACTAACAGACACAATAATTTTATAACCCAGGAAAAGTTTCAAAATATTCAAGAAAGATGCGATAATTGTTTAGTGAAAGCTTCCAAATAGCTTCTCTCTCATATTCTAAGTAATGTTGAAACTTTAAAAAAGGTGAAAAATCGGTCACCTAGCATATGCATTAGCCACACACGGCCACCATTTTCAGAACTTCCTTTAGTATTAGCTGACCAATCTAAGCTTAGTGAAATTGAAAGTCAGTGATGCATACTGTTAACCATTGACTGGTCCAACATTTGTGAGGGACAAATTCCAACTTCTGGATCATCATTTTAGACCAAGACAATAACTGTCAAGAACGCTGCTGGCGATCCCATACTGATTGACCTCGCTGAGTTTGCATTGAAAATATATAGCTTGCCAGTCAGTAATGCCCTGGTTGAACGGATATTTTCGAGGGTAACGTCTATGAAAACTAAACTGAGACATCGATTGGGACTTGAGCTTTTGACATCAATCTTGAGAATCAAAACATATCTTGAAGAAAACAGAACTTGTTGCTCATCATTTGAACCACTTATGTCAATGCTTAAATATGAGTCTGAAATATACAAGAACGAGGTTGTTGATGCAGATCAAGATCTTCTTGATAATCTTCAACTGTGAAGACGTGGAAGGACTCCACACCCATTATGCTTCATACAGTAAACATTGGTCAGTTATCCTATTATCATATTTGTTAAATATATATTTGCAGAGATAATATTAACAAAACAATTAAAGTCGTATAATGTACTCTATACTGTATATCAAAATATATTACTTTGAAACCCGTATCGGTCACAAAACAAAAAACTGGGCTACTCTTATTACAAATTCGCTAACTTTTAGACCGTCAGCTCGCTACTTTCAGCAATTTGGATCTGACAACCCTGCATTCAGGAACAGCTGCTCATTTTACCATCAATTATAACTTGGTCTCGTCTTTCAAGGGTTCTCCTACAACTTTTAGTTTTACTTCTTGTAAAGGCTATGCATGTAAAGACTTTGTATCTTTTCTTGCTATTCTGTGCAAACTTTCTTTAGGTTAATCCAATCTCCCTCGTCGGAGGCCTGGTCAGAGACCGGGCCGCTGGGCCATTGATCCCCAGAAGCTACACAAGGTGCTTCTTATATGTCTTTTTATATATCTTCTTATATGAAGATATATTTACAGTATTGTTGATACCTGGTTACCTGGTTGATGGGGTTCTGGGAGTTCTTCTACTCCCCAAGCCCGGCCCGAGGCCAGGCTTGACTTGTGAGAGTTTGGTCCACTAGGCTGTTGCTTGGAGCGGCCCGCAGGCCCACATACCCACCACAGCCCGGCTGGTCCGGAACTCCTTGGAGGAATAAATCTAGTTTCCTCTTGAAGATGTCCACGGTTGTTCCGGCAATATTTCTTATGCTTGCTGGGAGGACGTTGAACAACCGCGGACCTCTGATGTTTATACAGTGTTCTCTGATTGTGCCTATGGCACCCCTGCTCTTCACTGGTTCTATTCTGCATTTTCTTCCATATCGTTCACTCCAGTACGTTGTTATTTTACTGTGTAGATTTGGGACCTGGCCCTCCAGTATCTTCCAGGTGTATATTATTTGATATCTCTCTCGTCTTCTTTCTAGTGAGTACATTTGGAGAGCTTTGAGACGATCCCAATAATTTAGGTGCTTTATCGCGTCTATGCGTGCCGTATATGTTCTCTGTATTCCCTCTATTTCAGCAATCTCTCCTGCTCTAAGGGGGAAGTGAGTACTGAACAGTACTCAAGACGGGACAGCACAAGTGACTTGAAGAGTACAAGCATTGTGATGGGATCCCTGGATTTGAAAGTTCTCGTAATCCATCCTATCACTTTTCTGGCTGTCGCAATATTTGCTTGGTTATGCTCCCTAAACGTTAGGTCGTCAGACATCATTATTCCCAAATCCTTTACATGTTGTTTTCCTACTATGGGCACATTTGATTGTGTTTTGTACCCTGTATTATGTTTAAGGTCCTCATTTTACCGTACCTGAGTACCTGGAATTTGTCACTGTTAAACATCATATTATTTTCTGATGCCCAGTCGAAAACTTTATTAATATCGGCTTGAAGTTTTTCAATGTCTTCAGCCGAGGTAATTTTCTTACTGATTTTTGTGTCGTCTGCAAAGGATGATACGAAGCTGTGACTTGTATTTTTGTCTATATCTGATATGAGAATAAGGAAAAGCAGCGGTGCAAGGACTGTACCCTGAGGTACAGAGCTTTTAACTGCACTTGGACTAGATTTTATATGGTTGACCGTTACTCGCCGAGTCCTGTTTGACAGAAAACTGAGTATCCAGCGTCCTACTTTACCGGTTATTCCCATTGACTTCATTTTGTGTGCTATCACGCCATGGTCACATTTATCGAAAGCCTTTGCGAAGTCCGT
>WNGS01049097.1:0-12740 GCA_020271785.1 Procambarus virginalis | reverse complement strand
CCTGTGACGCCTCACTTGTTGAAGGCGCTTGGCCTTGCCTGGGGACGCCTCACTTTGGAAGGCGCTTGGCTTGCTGTGACGCCTCACTTGTTGAAGGCGCTTGGCTTGCCTGTGACGCCTCACTTGTTGAAGGCGCTTGGCTAGCCTGTGACGCCTCACTTGTTGATGAAGGCGCTGGCTTGTTGAAGCTTGGCCTGTGACGCCTCACTTGTTGAAGGCGCTTGGCTAGCCTGTGACGCCTCACTTGTTGAAGGCGCTTGGCTTGCCTGTGACGCCTCACTTGTTGAAGGCGCTTGGCGTGGCCTGTGACGCCATCACTTGTTGTGAAGGCGCTTGGCTTGCCTGTGACGCCTCACTTGTTGAAGGCGCTTGGCTGCCTGTGACGCCCTCACTTGTTGAAGGCGCTTGGCTTGCCTGTGACGCCTCACTTGTTGAAGGCGCTTGGCTTGCCTGTGACGCCTCACTTGTTGAAGGCGCTGGCTTGCCTGTGACGCCTCACTTGTTGAAGGCGCTTGGCTTGCCTGTGACGCCTCACTTGTTGAAGGCGCTTGGCTTGCCTGTGACGCCTCACTTGTTGAAGGCGCTTGGCTGCCTGTGACGCCTCACTTGTTGAAGGCGCTTGGCTGGCCTGTGGAGGCCCTTTTCACTTGTTGAAGGCGCTTGGCTAGCCCGTGACGCCTCACTGTTGAAGGCGCTTGGCTAGCCCGTGACGCCTCACTTGTTGAAGGCGCTTGGCTTGCCTGTGACGCCTCACTTGTTGAAGGTGCTTGGCTAGCCTGTGACTCCTCACTTGTTGAAGGCGCTTGGCTTGCCTGTAATGCCTCACTGTTAAAGGCGCTTGCTTGCGCCTCACTTGAAGGCGCTTGGCTTGCCTGTGGCGCCTCACTTGTGAAGGCATTTGGCTGCCTGTGACGCCTCACTGTTTGAACAACACGTAACTTGTCTTTAATTGCCAGGACAACCTTCTTCTTCTTAACACCTCCAGAACGATTGATGCTGCTACCAGACATAGTCTTGGCCAAAAATGTTCAAAGTTACTATAAATAAAAAAGTTATTTAAAAAAATATTTCACTAATGGCGCAGCACTGTGTATAACACGAGGGACGGACGCACAAGGGTTGACCAGTGTTGGACGGGTCCACTTGGGTGGGGCAGCTATAGCACCTTACGTAGGCTGCCAGGAGGAAAAAAAACTCAAATATTTTTTAAGGAAACTTCAGCCTGTGCACATTGCTTTTAGAAAACTTGTTTATTTGTTATTACATAATACTAGTACTTATTTCATTTGTTTTTGGCTATGATTAATTGTTCTAAAATTAATGGTAATTCCTGTACCGAGGTGGTCCCTTCCGACGCTCTCCTCCCACCCTCCCGACACCACCAACCCAACCCACCTCCTCCTTCACCATGCGTCTAGAGCCACAGATGGGATTAATACGGTATGGCCGAATGTTCATCTGGCCAAACCAGCTTTAATCCGGTTCCTGTGGTCATTTTGGCCGGATATTGTGATAACTTTATTCGATCACGATTTTGGCCATATAAGGGCGTTTTTCGGATGTTTGAATCCCGGATAATCACGAGGTTACAGTATTCGACTTTGGTTTTCTACGGGAGTCGTGTTGGCTCCCTGAAGTTATCTGAACTGATATGTGCAATACTAGTTTGTGGTCATCAGTCACAGGAGTTCTTATGCCTCCGGAATCACAAGGCAGAACTTGGTCCCCTCAGAGAGGCTCAGGGACCAATGGCATATGAGTACTTTACGTTTAAAGTGTTTAATATTCTGGCATTGACCGGGATGGGCACCCAGAAAATAGGCGAACCAAAACAAACAACTAGCTGGTAAAATTGTGACCTACAGCCAGAAAGAGGAAAGAAAATTCTGCTAAGGTTTCCGCCTGGGTGCCCACCCCTGGTCGATGGCGGAATATGACGTAATTAAATGTAAAGTGCTCATATGCCATTGCTCCCTGTGCTTCTGAGTGGACCAAGTTCTGGCTTGAGATTCCCGGTAGGCATAAGAACTCCTGTGACTGATGACCCCAAACTAATATAGGACATATCAGTCCGGATAGCTTCAGGAAGCCTCTGGGTCATCACCCAGTATATTGGAGTTTCATTACTTTCAACGCTGGTTTTTATTTTATAAATTTAACAGAAATGTGTTTGATAGAAACTATATGTAAAAGCCATTTACACATTTAATTTATTCCATTTACAGTGTCGGCAGCCCTTGACAGTGGAAGAAATGTATGAGGACTTTAGTCAAGACCATGCTAACAAGACTGTCACCATGGAAACCCATCCACATGTTGCTGGCCCACCAATGGCATCTGTTCACCCGTGCAGGTTATTTCCGACTTGTTTTGTAGACACGTTATTAAAAAATACATTTTCTTTCAATCTTTATTGATGACAGCAGGTTAGTTCTTAGAGTTCATTACAGGCTATCCCTAACATGAGAACATATGACTGCTTCTAAATCCACAGTTTAGCCCCATGTCCTATTAAACAAACTTATTCTAAATTCCACATGTGACAGTGCTTATAATGCATATTCATCTGTTTACCAAGGAAAAGTGCCTCACTAATACAGTAGTTAAGATGGAGAGTAGGTGGTTCACAGGTGCCTTTCATCATTATGTATTGATGCCTCCTCCTCTAGTAATTATACCTTGTTGCTTTTCAAAAAGCATTAAATCAATTAAGTAGAACAATTCCACTTTCAAAGTAAATAAAAAGTAGTGTTTCCTATATTATTTGTTTCAAAAGTTTGGTTTTATTTATTTTTAGTGGTCTGAGATTGCATTCCCCAATTAATGTACTTTTGCTTATGAGAAATGTTGTTCACACATACGAACAGCCAATTTACGAATACCTTTTCATAATACAACCAGCTCGTAAGTTAAGGACTGCCTGTAATAAATATGATGATTACAGTAGTTTTATTTAACTTGATTCTATTGCCAACCCGGTTGTGTGCCAGCCTGCCAGCCCGGTTGTGTGCCAGCGTGCCAGCCCAGTTGTGTGCCAGCGTGCCAGCCCAGTTGTGTGCCGCGGCGCCGGCCCGGTTGTGGTTCGCGCGCCGGCCCGGTTGTGTGTTCGCGCGCCGGCCCGGTTGTGTGCCCGAGCGCCGGCCCGTTGTGTGCCCGCGCGCCGGCCCGGTTGTGTGCCCGGCGCCGGGCCCGGTGTGTGCCCGCGCGCCGGCCGGTGTGGGCGCCCGCGCGCCGGCACGGTTGTGTGCCCGCGCGCCGGCCGGTTGTGTGCCCGCGCGACGGCCCGGTTGTGTGCCCCGCGCGCCGGCCGGTGTGTTTGTGTGCCGCGCGCCGGCCCGGTTGTGTGCCCGCGCGCCGGCCCGGTTGTGTGTTCGCGCGCGGCCCGGTTGTGTGCCCGCGCGCCGGCCCGGTGTGTGCCCGGCGCGCCGGCCCGGTTGTGTGCCCGCGCGCCGGCCCGGTTGTGTGCCGCGCGCCGGCCCGGTTGTGTGCCCGCGCGCCGGCCCGGTTGTGTGCCCGCGCGCCGGCCCGGTTGTGTGCCCGCGCGCCGGCCCGGTTGTGTGTTCGCGCGCCGGCCCGGTTGTGTGCCGCGCGCCGGCCCGGTTGTGTGCCCGCGCGCCGGCCCGGTTGTGTGCCCGCGCGCCGGCCGGGGTTGTGTGCCCGCGCGCCGGCCCGGTTGTGTGCCGCGCGCCGGCCCGGTTGTGTGCCCGCGCGCCGGCCCCGGTTGTGTGCCCGCGCGCCGGCCCGGTTGTGTGCCCGCGCGCCGGCCCGGGTGTGCCCGCGCGCCGGCCGGTTGTGTGCCCGCGCGCCGGCACGGGTTGTGTGCCCGCGCGCCGGCCGGTTGTGTGCCCCGCGCCGGCCGGTTTGTGTGCCGGCGCGCCGGCCCGGTTGTGTGCCCCGCCGACGGCCAGGTTGTGTGCCCCGCATGCTCTGAATGAGTTTGTTAAAGGTTTTGACCTTTTGAGCTAATTAAATAATTCAGTAATTCAAAATAAAATTTAAATTATTGAATTTCTGCCAAATGGAAAAATACAAATAAGAGTTTTTGACTTCTTAATTTGAAAACAAAAATTGGGTTAGAGTTCTGCTGAGCAAGAGCCCAAGTAAATTAGAATTTTTCATTTTTGAACATGTATATAATATAGATATAGGGCATTGACTGTATACAGAACTTTGACACTACATTGATTTAATTTATCTGTTGTCACCTTGTACGTTAGAAGAATGTGTACCTGATCTTCCTGCAATCATTTAGCTTGAATCTCCATCTGACTGGACCATTCTCTTATCATATCTTAAATAGTAACAAATATTATCTGGAAGTGTAAATTCCTGATATCTGCAATGACAGGATCTCCAAAGGGAATACACATACACAATTATTTCAAAGTAAAGCAAGTTATATTGTACATAAACAGTAACTTTCCTTTGTATTAATTTATGATTTACATGTATATAAGTGCATTATATAATTCATCAACAGGCATGCAGAAACGATGAAGAAGATCTGTGAAACGGTGTTGGAGGGAGGCGGGGAGCTGGGTGTTCATCGGATCTTATTGTCTTTCTCAAATTTGTCCAAGCCATCATTCCAACGATTGAATATGACTACACGCACACTTACTCTCTAGCTAGCATTTTATCCTCATTTCTAGAACAGGATTTCAGGAAGTGTCAAATGTGGATGGTGATGTTAAAGTTTAAAATTTGCCCAAAAATACATTATAAATTGTAAGGAGCTTAAATAATAACTAAAATTAATGTTTTATTGCTTCAAAATGTAATGAATTTGAAAGATTGCACAATATAGAGAACGTTATTGAGTTTGTGTTTAAATAACCACTTGTAATAATATTGACAGAACCATATTTTGATAAAAATGGGAAGCCTTAAAGAAAAATTACATGATTGACTACATCGCAGGCCAAGTCTATTACTGTTATAATGTAAATTAAAAAGCTGACATTATTTTACAGCAATGTAGGATCTGAGAGGAAATTGAAGAGGACAAGCAGTAAGCAAGTGTGTGTGTACTCACCTAATTGTACTCACCTAATTGTGCTTGCGGGGGTTGAGCTTTGGCTCTTTGGTCCCGCCTCTCAACTGTCAATCAACAGGTGTACAGATTCCTGAGCCTACTGGGCTCTATCATATCTACACTTGAAACTGTGTATGGAGTCAGCCTCCACCACATCACTTCCTAGTGCATTCCATTTATTAACTACTCTGACACTGAAAAAATTCTTTCTAACGTCTCTGTGGCTCATCTGGGTACTAAGTTTCCACCTGTGTCCCCTTGTTCGTGTCCCACCCGTGGTGAAGAGTTTCTCTTTGTCCGCCCTGTCAATTCCCCTGAGAATTTTGTAGGTGGTTATCATGTCTCCCTTACTCTTCTGTTTCCAGGGATGTGAGGTTCAGCTCCTTTAGCCTGTGTTCTTTAGCTCCTGTGTGTGTGTGTGTGTGTGTGTGTGTGTGTGTGTGTGTGTGTGTGTGTGTGTGTGTGTGTGTGTGTGTGTGTGTGTAATTACCTAAGTGTAATTACCTAAGTGTAGTTACAGGATGAGAGCTACGCTCGTGGTGTCCCGTCTTCCCAGCACTCTTTGTCATATAACGCTTTGAAACTACTGACGGTCTTGGCCTCCACCACCTTCTCCCCCAACTTGTTCCAACCGTCTACCACTCTGTTTGCGAAAGTGAATTTTCTTATATTTCTTCGGCATCTGTGTTTAGCCAGTTTATATCTATGACCTCTTGTTCTTGAAGTTCCAGGTCTCAGGAAATCTTTCCTGTCGATTTTATCAATTCCTGTTACTATTTTGTATGTAGTGATCATATCGCCTCTTTTTCTTCTGTCTTCTAGTTTTGGCATATTTAATGCTTCTAACCTTTCCTCGTAGCTCTTACCCTTCAGTTCTGGGAGCCACTTAGTAGCATGTCTTTGCACCTTTTCCAGTTTGTTGATGTGCTTCTTAAGATATGGGCACCAAACAACAGCTGCATATTCTAGCTTTGGCCTAACAAAAGTCATGAACAATTTCTTTAGTATATCCCCATCCATGTATTTAAAAGCAATTCTGAAGTTAGAAAGCATAGCATAGGCTCCTTGCACAATATTCTTTATGTGGTCTTCAGGTGATAGTTTTCTATCTAGAACCACCCCTAGATCTCTTTCTTTATCAGAGTTCTTTAAAGATTTCTCACATAATATATAGGTTGTGTGGGGTCTATGTTCTCCTATTCCACATTCCATAACATGACATTTATTAACATTAAATTCCATTTGCCAAGTGGTGCTCCATATACTTATTTTATCCAGGTCTTCTTGAAGGGCATGACAAGAAGACCTGGATAAAATAAGTATATGGAGCACCACTTGGCAATGGAATTTAATGTTAATAAATGTGTGTGTGTGTGTGTGTGGTGTGTGTGGTGTGTGTGTGTGTGTGTGTGTGTGTGTGTGTGTGTGCATGTGTGCCTATTCATATGTTATTACCTCCAAGTAATTCTCACCTAATGGCAGTGTTTCAAAAATTTTTACATATAGAAACATTTCTTCAAGACGCTCATTATGTAATTGGAGATGTTGCTAGATTGTTTTCTGATTACACTGTACATATGTCAAAACTGTTGAGTTTTAAAATACAGTATACCTAAAAAGATAGATAAATTGCTAATTTGTATTTCAATAAACGTGGAGGCACTAGGTGCACCAGTGGCTTACATACATAGTAATACAATAAACAAAAAACAAACTGGGAAATTACAAAATGTTTGCCATCGAGTTAATCTAGAAGCAATGATAAAATCCATACACCCAGCACGTGCTAGTTCCTTATCCAGCAAGTTGAGAACATATGGTAAACGGTCTCAAATGGGTAGATTATCTGCTGAAAAATAACTATTTAAAGCCTCATGGTTATTTCACTGCTGTAATCCTTATCACTTGATCCTTTAACTGCGCGGCCTATAAATATGACACCCCCCCCCCCAGTGCGCAAGAAATAAATTCTCGGGAAAAAATTCTTTTTTCTTCTGAAAGTGTCAAAAACCCCTCCCTGTATATGGGTATAGCAACGGAATTTCGAAATTGTACTTACTTTGGTCGCAATGGGGTCTGTAAGGTGGCGCATAATGTTATCATTCCCTGTGCGCCCGTGCAGTAAGCTCCCGGGGCCGGTGGGGCGCGTGAGTTGCCGCGAATATATTTTTGTTCACTTTTTGCGAACAGTTCCAAATACATTTTATTTGTTTTTACGTGCTAATCCTATGTATAATGAACACGTACACTATATTATGGCAGTAAAACATCCGTACTGTCCAAGGACACTGTGTTACGTGCGTGACACTTGTGTACACATATGTTGCACATATTTACCATGTATCATGCTAATTTATCTATATATACAATCTATTTACAGACTATACACTGTCACACACTATATACATTCACCATCAACACATTCAGAACACCACGAGTGTGAGCAGCCACACCCAGCCAGCCCTCCCTCACTACTCCAACATTGTATTCGCCAACATTGCTCCTCCCATCATACAGTTATTCACACCAATGTTTCATGTTCATTTATGTATATTTACAACATACGTACACACTATACACTGTCACACACTATATACATTTACCACCATCAACACATTCAGAACATCGCGTGTGTGAGCAGCCACACCCAGCCAGGCCCTCCCTCACTCCAGTATCTTACTCGCTAACATTGCTCCTCCCACCATACTGTTATTGTTTTTATTATGCTATTTACACATGTTATATATACAGTACCTATCTACATTTTTTATTTACCAGAACTATGCAAGTAAGCCGGTATTGTGTCCAAACAGTACAGTGGCCACCATACACTGCATGAGAAATCACACAGTAGACGACGCTACGATTACGACGTCACCTCCCTCACCAAAATAGCTCCACTCAACATACTCCTGTTGCTGTTATTACACTATATACACACACACACTGTATATACCCATGTACATGTGTGTTTCCCATAGTGAACCACGAAGCCAGTATGGTGAGCAAAACAAGAGTGGCTGCTACACAATGAGGCTACCTCAATTCTCTCCCTAACCAAAATTCCTCCTTCTACAATACTATGCACAATGCTAATTATAACCACAATCCTGGTCACTAATTTCTGTAAATGAATAGTTGACCACAAGTTTATTTTGAAAAGGAACCTAAGAAGTCGTGTGAAGATTCCTAGATGGACGAAATAATACTGTGGTGCTGTGGCTAGCACTGTGAACATCGTGAATAGCACTGAATCACTGATATTTGAACATTGTACCCAGTCATTATCACACTCAGGCTCTTCTATAATACTATCATGGGTAAATAATACAGGTTATATATATATATATTTTGACATTATTAAGCGATGCTGTGGTCACACGCTGAACAGCAGAGCCGTACGCTCATGCTGCGAGCGCCAGCCTTAGTTGCTCACTTACTACTGAGGCTCTCACACCCGGCAATGTGGACTATGATTTTTTTTTAAAGATGGCGTCTGTTTACAAGAGCCCTGAGGAAGGTGATGTGAACCCCATGTAGCCGCGGGAGTTTTGAATGGAATGTGAAAAATATAAACACCCGGAGGCGCGTTGCACATCCGAAGCCTGGGCCTGCAGGCGCGTTGCGCAGTTAAAGGGTTAATGCCCCTTTGGAACTTGTGTTGGTTGGTTTAGGTAAACTGAAATATGACACTGAAGTAAGAGCTGGAAAATGCTTATTAATGACATTAAGTATACCTGGGTGCAGTTTAAAAAAAAAAAAGACTCAAGGTTTTTGAACTGTGCTGTATGTCTTTGTTTGCTTGATGGAGTAAGATTGCCAAAATGGTGGCGTCTGAACCATCGAGACAGTTGTTGTAAAAATATCTAAACCAATGGGTGCCCGCATATCAAAAAGTCGTACATCAGGTGGAAGTGTCATTTAGCGTGTTTAAATGTACAGTATTGATTAGTATGTAATCATCATTAAAATTAGTGCTGTGTATTTCTTTTCCTTGTAGGAATTGAACTACTGTACATTCATAAATCTTATCTATCAATTTTTAATTGACTTGTGATTTTCATTTCTTTTGTATTTGAATTCACATATGGAGTCAACCTGCATTTCTTATTTTCCTAGTGTGTTACACTTATTACATTTGTGCTGAAGAAGTTCCTTGTCTTAATGCTGTTTTGCTTAAGTTTTTCCTGTGCCTCTCTAATTAATTTGGGGTGTTTAGATTCTATTTTCTCCCCACTCTGTCTTCACACTGCATTTTCATCTTCCTGACTTTGAGAGATCTAGTTTTCACAGCTAGTCTTCATCCCTCGGTCCTTTATCTCAGGGACTAGTCTTGTTGCAAAGCTCTGGACCTTCTTGAACATTATTATATGCTTGAAGGTGTGGTTCAAGGTTGGTGCTGCTTACTCCTTTCTTTTTTTATCACAAATAGGTAATGTATAATATTCTGAAGAATTTCTTTTTTTTTTTTTTTTTTTTTTTTTAATCCTGAAGACTATTCCTATTTTTTTAATGTATGTGTATGTTTTCAGCGTAAGTGTGAGTGAATTTTTAAACACACTGCCCTAATTGTGCTTGGTCTGTCATTTGTACATTTAAAGCTGTATATGAAGAATGTGTGTGAGTGTATATTTGTCTCTGGAAATGTTGGGCTTGAAGTCTTGGATCCTGCCTCTCAATCTTGATTTAACTCTTATAGTTGTTATTCTTCAGACATTTAATAGGGAATCTGCTAATTTACTGACAAAATTAAATTTTTATTTCACTGGTTCATTTAGACATTTAGGTTCCATTTGCATCATCCTCAGTTTGTTCTCTCTCATGTTTAACAACTTGTTTTGGTGTATTTTGTCCATACCTGAGCATCTCGTGCATGCATACTCACACTTGTGCATGTCCATACCTGAGCATCTCGTGCATGCATACTCACACTTGTGCATGTCCATACCTGAGCATCTCGTGCATGCATACTCACACTTGTGCATGTGTGAAGCAGTGTGGAAGAGAAAGAGAATATTAATGTGTGGGTGTGTATGTGTGTGTGATATTTATTTAATTCAGGTGTCCATATGCTGTAGCAAAATTTACAGATTTATGTAAAAGCTTTGGTGTTCATGGAGGCTTCATATGCCCGCTGTATAATGAGAAAAGCAAGATAATATATTAGCAAATATATATCTAAGAGCCAAGGTAGCCTATTCATAGGATAAACATTCCTTTGACAGGATTGGAAGATAGAGAGCTTTTGAGAACCAATAATAAGGTTATAATGCTAACATTGTGAAGTTACAAATACACAATCTCAAGAGAGTTGTACAAATAGCATTTTCTGAGAATGAGATAATGACACTTGTCTTGATTATACCTTGCTTTTATGTTATTTAAGGTATATATTGTACAGGTGGATTGACAAGTACTTGGTATTGAGCATTCATTTATGAAATACAGTAAAACGTTAACACATTGTATTAAATAAATCTGCTATACATGTAATCAGTGTTTTCCTTGCAAAAATATAGCTGTTGTTGCTGTGATAATAGCATAGTTATAATGGCTTTGTGAATAAGCACAATGTTTAACTTTTAATGGTACTGGAATCGTGTTAGGGGTCCTGAAATTACAGTTGGGTTCGTTCTCGACTCGCAATCAAGAATTCCGGGTTCAAGTCCCGGGTGGGACAGAAATGGTTGGGTGCATGTAACTATCGCTCAATGCGATAGTGTGTGTCCACCTAATAATAAATATGTACCAGGAAGTTGGTCAGCTTGTGGCATTGCATCCTTGGGAAAGTCAGTAATTTGACCCTGGGGGTAACCTTGATATAAGCCTAACATGAAGTGTGTGTTCATAATGGCTGCCTGTCCCCTGACAATTAAGTGTTGATTCATAAGTAATGTATTAGCACTGATGCAATTTAAAGCAAATTGTGTAGAAGATTGCAAATATTTAAAATTTTATGAACAAATACAATTAAAATTATCAAAAAATTTGTGAAGAAACGTTGATTATGTGCATAATTAAAAATGGCTTAAGCATGGCAAAAATTGATCTTGGTCAGAATTTAAGAATTTATTTCAATTTAAAATTTATGGGTACAGTTAAAGTAACAGGAGCTGCCTCGTATGGGCCAGTAGGCCTTCTGCAGTTACCTGTATTCTTATGTTCTTATGAATAGTATATGAAATGTAATGCGAGAAAAATAATTGAATTCCAAAATTACTTGGCAATAAGGATTATTAATCAATGACTTCTCATTCTTGTTCTGTATATCATAACATCTGTATGTTATTGTGATGTTAGTAAACTCTTCTATTTTGTATAGACCAATCTTAACTAGTCATTGCCCTGGGTAAGGGCTTATAGTGGACTTAACTTTGATCTTAATGTTCTAATAACCAAGTTGCTGAAGAACCTTCAACTTAACACCAGTAAATTAAATTACTATTAATGTTCAATGACCAAGTTGCCTTTCACTTAAGCATTAATTCATGAAGTTATTTGTTCATTGATCTACATTAAAAGATAACAGCAGTGATTATTTAATGAGAATGTGTATTAGTATAACAAGCAAAAACTGGTAAATTGTACATTTTGTTTTTCATATTTACTGTAAACTATCAGCTATTCACACCATATCATTTTCATTACCATGTATGCTTTTTATGTAAATGAATTTGAACATTTGGTTTTATGAAATAGCATTTCAGATATGCCCCTATTGGCTGAATGAAGATGTCAAGAATCAATATTTTTGTAACAAGTTTTGTAGTTCAATTATTTGAAAGCTTCACGGTATTTGGCAAAATATTAATTCTGCAGAGCTTGGTTTCCAATCTTTCATATATTGTTCATAGCTTGACTCAAATGGAAGGTGGTCAGCATGGTAGCAAAATCCTATTAATTATAGCAGTTCATATTGTGCGTTTTTATTAATTTTGTAGTAATTATGTGTATTAATTGCATAATACAGTAATTTAAAACAATTTTCTTCATGATATACTTTACAAATCTAGCGCTACGTATACTGAAATTATAATTTGTGCACTCTTAGAAGTGAACTGCTTATATTACCCTCAAGACATTTAAGTGTTCTGAGCAGTGTTACACTTGATAAATTGGGGGTATAAATACTGTATATCATTTAGATAATGGTGGCACCAGTGTTGTCAAGGGTACATATTTTATATCATGTAAATGTAGAAGTGTGTACAGTACTAATTCATACTTTGATGTATAAAGACTTCATTGTGAACAAAGTGGCTCACGTATGTATACATCATATTAACCTATCGTCAGATTACGTGCTTTTTCTGGGGGGGAGCCCGTCGGCTCCCCGGAGCTATCCCAGGCTGATATGCTAATGTCAGATTTTGGCATCAGTCATGTGTATGGAGTTCTTATGGGCCTACCGGGGCACGAGCCAGAACCTTGCCCGCCTCTAGAGAGGCAAGGGGAGCAATGCCTATAGAACCCCCGTGTAATTGGAAGCATTCTATGTCTGGCATCGACCGGGTTAGGCACCCAGAAAGGTAGGCGTCCCACAACAAAACCCCTATTCTGGTGAAAATTGCAACCAAAAGCCGAAGGAGTGGATAGAACACCCCAAGCAAAAACGAAGCAACTAGTATGACGTCACCCGTCATTGCTCCGCTGTCTGCGCAACCCCTCCTCCCCGGGAGGAGGAAGGGGTAGCCCCAGACCTACC
>WNGS01049090.1:0-11182 GCA_020271785.1 Procambarus virginalis | reverse complement strand
ATGATTTGAGAGGGCGCCATTGTTCATTGTTTTTAGTTTATCAGTCTGCGGTTGCACAAGAAAAAGTAAATCTCGATACTGTTTGTAGAACATTATTATGGTGTCTTTTTCCTCTTCGGTCATCACATCACCTGTCACCAGTTTTTTAATATTGTTCCGGCGGAACCATCTGGGATGTATCGCGTGAGGTCCGAGGATGTCATTCACGTCCAGTTGCACTCCTTCATTATCACTACAGGCGTCACTGGTTTCAAATTGATCGTTATCACAATCGCTTTCATCATCATCTCCACTACTATTTCCTTCAAGCAGAGTTTATCAGCACCTGTATTCACATCATGATCTTTATCTTCATTAACATTCTCACTCTCACTGTTCATGATCAGTTACATCGTGATACTCATCGACAACACTTTGCGTTTCAACAGGGAATAGTTGACCTCTGTTCGTATCGCATGGCATTGATAAGGCTGGGGTGAGGGGAGCCGTGGTGGGTGGACCCAGCTGGCATGAGGGCTGGGACACACCCAGTTGGGGTCTCCCCTGGGGCACTGGCCGCCTAGGAGCACATGGTGGTACCCCAGGTGGTGTGTCCTGCTCTCATTTAATACTCTCACAGTTTCCTGAAGAATGGATATCGTCATCTTTTGGTGCATGATTTCCCTATTTTGTTCAGTTATTTGCATGCTCAGCTTTTCCAGTTTTGCTTTGTTTTTCTACTGTATTCCTCAGCTCAGCAATTGTCTGTGCCTGATTCGGGCCCGCCGACCAACATGTATTGGTAGAGACTACAACTGTGTCACTCGAGCTACCTGCTGTGGCGTTGGAGTGGTTGGGAAGGGAGGAAAGAATGCCTGAGTGTCCGGTGGTGGCACCGCAGATGAGCCAGGGTGGTTACTGGCACCCCATGCTGGTGTACCCCGGGCAGCCCGTCTCGGCAGGAGTGATGCACAGTCCTCATGCCGCAGCCCGTCTCGGCAGGAGTGATGCACAGTCCTCATGCCAGGCTGGAACTCCCTTCATGTGACAGTTGGCACACCTCAGTTTGTGTTTCACCATTTTCCTTTTTGGCATCTCACACAGATGTTGCACGCTTTCTGGCACAGTGGCCACACCGCTCATCACTCCTGCAGTTTCTTGCTACGTGATTCCACCGTTGGCACTTGTAACACCTGCGCCTGGGAGGGTTGTAGACCTTCATTGTTAGTTGCCGATAAGCACTCGGGACAGTAAATCTTTCCGGCGGAGACACGTCGCTGGACAAGTGAGTCTCTCTGCCAGTTGTTCTTTTGCATTGACAATGTGTTCATGCTGTTCGACCAGTTTGTGATCCTGGTAGAGGTCCAGGCCAAAAATGATGACGGGTGTCCTGTGGGTATGAGCAGGCAGTGGTGGTTTCCTCATTGTTATACCCGCAAGCTTTTGAGTACAAAAATAATTCATTATCTCTTCAGTAATGTTCATACGGACATGGTTTGGATGTCCATTTGCCAACACATACCCACCACCAGGATGTTGTTTGGCTGCCTCAGCCAACCATGCATATTTCGTTGCAGTTACCGTGCCTGGGGGAAAATGCAGGTTGATTCTTTTCTTCTCATGGTTATGATGTATTAACTCGTTGGTTCCTTGTGTCTTCCTCCAGGGCCCAACAGTTGTCCAAGGAAGTTCGTCACTATTGGGCACCTCCTGTCCAGCATTTGACGCCACTGTGAGAGGTAACATGTTTGTATCTTCCTCGTGTGGACCACTTGATGTACTAGCACTCTGGTGTGAGGCCACTGAGGCAGCACCTGCCGTCTCTAAGGCAGTAGTCGCCATGCCTCGAGTGTCGCCTGGGCAGGTTCACAGTTGCACACACCACATATCACAGAGTTACACATCAATCACACAGCAAAGGAACTCCAATCATTACGCAGGGTCAGTAGTAATAATTCACACACTATGCATTTATGCATGCAGAACCACTGCTAAGAGGCGGGGCACATGGAGTTAGGCCTCTCTGCTCCACATACGCGCCTGGTTTCAGGGTCACTCAGTCCGAGCTGAGATGTCTTGCCAAATGTATCTATTGTCACGTGTGTAGCTCCTCAGAGTGCACTACACACCTTCTGACTACAGTGCAATATTCTAACCACTGAAAAAATATAAATATAACACACTCAATGTACCGTAGTATTAATAGCAGGTAGAGAAGTATGTATAAGCTGCAGATACAATTGGCAGCGCTGTGGTCTGTACCTGGTAGCAAGCGTGCCATCTATGGTAGCTGACCGATGAGTTCCAAAGTCACTCTGATACGTTATTCACTTTCCACACTTACCAGTCACAGTCTCTGTGTATATATATATATATATATATATATATATATATATATATATATATATATATATATATATATATATATATATATATATATATATATTATATATATATATATATATATAAATATATATATATATAATATATATATTATATATATATATATATATATATATATATATATATATATATATATATATATATATATATATATATCTACATATATATATCTACATATATGTAGCCTGACACTGGCATTGACCATATCATCAAAACTCTGAGAGATGTACACTTTAGTTCAGTATAGCGGGGTGAGGCAGCAGTCCCACCCTCTGTATACAAAAGGTCGCACAGGAAACACAACTCTCTGGAGTAGGGCAGCTGGGGTGCAGTTCACGTGCCCGGCCAGAGACCAGTGCCTGATTCCTGGCCAGGAAACTAGGCCCAGCCGCGTTACCACCCCTGAAGCGACCCTCAACAGAAGTTTTCTTCTCCACACAGAGTTGTCGTGTTATCTGTGTAAGTTGGAACCGCCTTGCAGGGCACCATGGAGCAGTCCAGCAAGTCCTTGCCGAGAGTCTGCTCACCTCGTGGCCGCGTATCCTCACTTTTTTGAACGATCCACGAGCGCCATATCTGGCATGACCCCCTCCGGGAGACGGCTGGGTTAAGACTCTAGAAGACAGAGGGACTAGAATTCCTGGAATATGCCGAGTAGTTCTGGTCGCCACGCCTTTCGCGAGTGACGCTGGTCGACCCGGGGGCAGCGTCACATGAGGACAATCGTTTGGCACGCCAGTTCCGCCTCTACACACAGATCTAACACTCTTACCGCTCATCACACGTCCCATAAGTAATACTCACAAGTTGCATCACTCACAATTACCTCAGATTAACGTCAATTTTCAGTTAATTAGCCTTAAGTATGGTCCCAAGGCTCCCTGAGACACACACACACATACACAAAAGAGACGTGTTGACATGTCAGGGGCTGTCATTGTGCAACAGTATTCCACTCTAGAGAGCACTAGCGGCTTCAAGAGTATCAACTTTGGAATAGCATCTCTAGTTTGAAAAGTTCTTGTTATCCAACCTGTCATTTTTCTTGCAGATGTGGTTGCTACTTTGTGATCTTTAAAGGTAACGTCTTCCGACATGAGTACACCCAATCCTTTATATCACCTTTTCTTTCAATGTTATGATTTGACTGTTTTGTTCATGGTATCTGTTTTTATATTTATTTTTTTTATAGCGCATGAGCTGGAACTTGCCTTCATTAAATACCATATTATTTTCTGTAGCCTATTGAAAGATCTGATTGGAGGTTTGCCATGTCCTCCATGTTGTCTACTAGATAAAAAAACCTTAGTATCACCTGCAAAGAATGATACAGTACAATAGAATGTGTCCTTGTCTATGTCCAATTGACGATGAGAAAAAGTACTGGAGCAAGCACAGTACCCTGGGGGACTGATATCTTCAAGGTTGATGGTCCGGGTTTTATTTTGTTGACTTATTACACATTAGGTTCCGTTAGTCAGGAAATTGTAGATCCATTTGCTTATTTTCTCCGGTAATTCCATTTGAACACATTTTGTGTGCAGTAACAACATGGCCACATTTGTCGACGGCTTTTGCGAAATCTGTATAAATTACATCAGCGTTTTGCTTGTCTTCTATAGCATCTAAAGCCCATGGGTTCTGTTACAACCTTCAAGGAAGCATTTAAGGTGAGGATTGGCATTATACTTCAGTTTTAAATATATAGAGTACACATGAGAGAATGTGCGGCGACTTAATATCTAACATATTCACATTCAAAGATTTAAGTGGGGCCGAGTGCTGTCTGCGGCCAGAGTTTGTTGTTGTTTAATAGCAGATTTGTGTTAATAGAGGACGTAGATGATTTTGTGGTAGTAGAGCCCCAAGCACCACGGGATTGAGAGCTGGCCATTAGCTCTGGGGGTGTAAAAATGACCTGCCATCCTAGAATATCCTAAAAACCTTCTAGATAACATGACGCATGACCGGAAAACATCGTTCATTTAAAGCCTACCAGCCATCCAGAAAGAGTGGGAAACGAACAATACTAATTCTAATAGACCAAGGGGCGGAGACTATAGTCAGGGAGGAAACTGAAGCAGAAATTCATGAAGTTGTAAAGTCTGATTCAGTATGCCCGGATGTAGACGACCGTTGACTAGAAAGTGTAACACAGCACTGACAGCTCAATAGGGACAGACACTACAACGGTCCCCGATAGAGCAAGTCAGACCAGAAGGACAGACGTGCAAATTTTATTTAAAGACATATCAATGTCTGCATATGCAGACATTGATATGCTGGCAATAAGGGAGGATTAGAATGCAGTTACCATCATCCCAATTTTTTTTTTTGTATTAGTCAACTAAGGTTGCAGAGGGAACGGGCCAAATAATGGCAGACCATTATCGCTGAAGTATGGAGCGTCAAACAAAAATCATTCCGACTTTCAATGTGGTTTACTATTATCTATATGTCAGTAATTTGAATCAATAGAGAAATTTTTGTAACGAGCGATGTTATAGTTATTCAGGATGGCGACCAGCAGACGGTGTTGACTGGGTGATGGTGAGAACAGCGGTGTGAACGTTAGTTGATGGCGAGGAATGCACTTGGTGTAGAAGAGTTCCCAGAACGTAAATAAGTCACATTAAGCATTTTCCTGTTTAACTTAAGTGTGTGGTGATTTACGCAGCTGGACACTAGACTGCCTGCTACCATGTATAGTTTGTGTCAAGAGTTATGTAATTCCGCCCCCCCCCCCCATTCATCTCAAAGAATTGTTAGTCATACAGAAACACATGATATGTAGGGTCACTTTTGAAATATACTGCGGTATTCCATTCACCTGGCCTCTAGGAAAGTCGAACCGTGGACCCACGTGTGTGAGGCCGAAGTTTTATCGACTGGGCTAGAAGTAGTCCCACGTGTGTGAGGCCGAACTGTAGAAGTAGTCATTAAGTTACCCACGTGTGACCGAGTATCGAAGTAGTCATAATAAGTTACCCACGTGTGTGAGGCCGACTGAGAAGTATCATAATGACTATCGACTGGGCTAGAAGTAGTCATAATAGTTACGTGTGTAAGTTTTATCGACTTTCATAGTTATATTCACTTAGATATAATGTTTACTAAATTTCCCTATTAAGTTACCATAGGCCTTGGATAGAGCTACAACCTCACATGCGTGGATTCCATGGTTCGAAACTCTTGGAGCCCAGGTGAATGGTATGTTTATTTCCATGGTAGTGTGGATGACAATTTATACTGAGGTACATCTACATTTATTTAGTTACCTCAAGAGTTTATATACGGTTACAAAGTTTGTGTTACATGGTTATATCCTTATTCGTGTGAGGGACTTCTTTTTTTTGTTTATTAGCACATGTAGGTACATTTGCATTTGTACAGCTACCCTAGACTATATGAAGGTATGTACAGTGCGCCAGAAAACTAGCTACGCAATGCTAATATCCCCATCACACAAGATGGTAAGTAATACAGAGGCGTGTGATCAGTAGTCTGCACTTGCAAACTCTGGGTGCTAGTGCAACCCCCCCCCCCCAGGTCACCCGACAAGGGTGCATTATGAGGATATCATCATGAACAGTCTCCGTGGTGCAGTGGTAAGACACTCGCCTGGCGTTCTGCGAGCGCTTTGTCATGGGTTTGTATCCTGACCGGGGAGGATTTACTGGGCGCAGATTTAACTGTAGCCTCTGTTTAACTCAACAGTAAAATGAGTACTTGGTTGTAACAACGATTCTTCGCGGCGGGGATCGTATTCCAGGGACCTGCCCGAAACGCTACATAATTGTGGCTGTACAAGAATGTAACAACTCTTGTATATATATAAAAAAAGAGAAAAAACACGAGTGAATAAGGTAGCGGTGATACTGAAAGTCCCCATCTTCCAGGATGGTTAGTCTTACCGGGCCATATGATCAGTAGCCTGCACTGGCAATTTTTGGGTGCATTATGAGGATATTCTCAAGAACACGAGAGTGAATAAATTAATTGCCAAGCTCCAAGTAAGCAATTCTTTGTGACAACGGGTGAGGGGAAATTCCTAAAACGCGTGACACTCAAAGGAGATCTAAACCCCCAATTCTACTATCTCGTCTCAACATGACACTCCCACAAGTTGAAAACTAGATAAAGATATAACCCTTCACGAGAGTATTCACATGAGTGATCAGTATATCACTATAGCGTGATATACTGAACCCTCATCACGGCCCTTGTGGACTTTTTCATCCTATACCACTTTTCTACCTATTCTACTCCTCATCGCTGAAGCTGTATTATAAACTATTAATAAACTACTTAAAACAAACTAAAATTAAATCATTATATCGAAAAATACTTGATGAATCTTGGATATCTTGAATATACTTGATAAATCTTGGAAAGTATGGAGTCAAGTATTTAGAGAGATCAGTAAATTAGTACGCTTAGATTTGTAACCGATTATGTGGGGGGGGGGGATAATTTATTATTAATGTAATATATTTTTGGTGGCAATTATGTAATTTGTTCAAGAAGATAGGAAGGCTCTGTAGCACCATCCACCTCGCTGGATATTTAACAGGCCCTAAACATCACAAATATAAATACGAAAAGAAAATTCCACAGATGAGCGTTATCAAAGGTATGAGATTCGCCAAGTATTCTATCGAGGGACATATGAATGCATGTCATACATTCGTTCTGAAATTGACATTCTACAAGGTGAATGACTAAGTGGGACAATGCAGTTTGGACAAAAAGAAGCATGGAGGTTCCATTATACGTCTGTGAGTAAAGCGCTAAGAGTTTGTCGTCTTTGTGCAGATTTTTTGCATATATCAATATTGGGTATGTTGCTGCATACTCCAGTCAGTTCCGAACCGCTGAAGGCATCTTTATGGTGGCCATAGTGCTGACATATGTAAGAGCGCATGGGATCTGGATTGAATATCCTTAGCCTGTAAACGATTACCCGCAAATCTTACAGCAAGGAAGGTAAAGTAAGGAAAATAGCAGAGGTCTTCGTCGAATGGTACAGTGAAAGAGCTTGAGGGAGAGGCAGATCACAGACCGGAAATAGTAGTGTTGGGAGGGGGAGGGGTTGTGAATGTTGTCCTGTCAGTTTCATCAACTCGCCACAAAGGGAAATAGGAAATTAGATAAGTGTCTTACGAGGACAGAGAAATTGTCATTTTATAGAACATGTCAGGTCTATAAAGAGCAGACAGGAAAGGGTGAATGTCAACATGAGTTGGCTAGCCAGAATTTAATAGAGAACTTTGAGAGGACGAAAGGCTCTAGAGGGCGTCCACGGGTATTTTTGCCGTCACCCCATGTCATATTGATGGCTAAAACCACCCAAATGAAGTCGAACACCACAGGCTCATGTAACGCCTCAGACCAGTAGAGTTAAGAGTCCCAGCTGGAAGGGAAGAGAAAAGAATAACTGCGGAAATAACCAGGACTAGCACAAAACTTTGGCTCCTGCGGACACAAAGCTGTGAAAACTGAGATCACAAGTCGTCTTGGAAGTCAGGACATTCAACAAGGATATGCACAACTGCAAGAGGGATAATGTAGTTCGTACAATAAGCAGCAGGGCTGTGCTCCATTAAGGAGTTAAACGTGTTGGCCACTACGTAACCTTGCCAGAGCCGTTTCCCCACAGCCGTTTCCCCACAGCTGGTTACGGTGGTAGGCCATGGGGCAACCCGTCCTCGCAAATTCGTATAGTCAATATTGACTTATTAAATATGTGCATAGGTGACATACTTAACATAATAGTTTCCCTTGAAAAGCTTCATAGAAAACACCGACCTTACCTAACCTACTTAGTATGTTAAGATAAGCATCTTATTGCTTCGTAATTACAATTATTACCTAACCTATACCTATAATAGGTTACGAAGCTATAAGATACTTATTTTAACATACTAAGTAGGTTAGGTAAGGTTGGTATTTTCTATGAAGTTTTTCAAGGGAAACTATTATGTTTAGTATGTCACCTATGCACGTAACTAATAAGTCAATATTGACTATACAAATTGCGAGAACGGGTTGCATGGGGACACCCTACCCTTGAGAGAACACCGTTTGTTACCATTAATAGAAGACCAACGACCCCACCAACAGGCACTGATTGGCTGGGTAGAAGTCGGAACGCCGTTAAAACTCATTTCGTAAATGATCTTGCACAAAACTCAAAGTTGTACAATCACAATACTATACAGGAAAACAGACCTTCAAATTTCTTTATGCTTTATTATAACTACAAACATTTGCTTTTAAGTTTAAAAAAGTTTAACATTCCATGACCCTAAACTTTTAATGTTTAGTTTAACCATGTGAAATCTATGACTTTAACGTAACAGTAAACATTCCACTATTTGCTTCGTGAAACAGTCATTTTCCAGAAGAAATTTGTTAATAGTTGGTTTTATTTTGGGTCGCTCTCCTGAGCTATGGGCTCCTCGACCCGTAATTAAGGATACCTGCATTTGTTTCCATCCTCGAGCTGCGAAGACAAGCTGTCGCTCTCTGAGGAATATCCGAGTTGCACGCAGTGTTTGGGCAACACCCATGAAGTGCAGGTCCAAACAATTTTCCAACCCGTCCTCGCAAATTCGTATAGTCAATATTGACTTATTAAATACGTGCATAGGTGACATACTAAACATAATAGTTTACCTTTAAAAGCTTCATAGAAAACACCGACCTTACCTAACCTTGTTAGTATGTTAAGATAAGCATCTTATAGCTTCGTAATTACAATTGTTACCTAACCTATTATAGGTATAGGTTAAGTTACAATTGTAATTACGAAGCAATAAGATGCTTATCTTAACATACTAACAAGGTTAGGTAAGGTCGGTGTTTTCTATGAAGCTTTTCAAGGTAAACTATTATGTTTAGTATATCACCTATGCACATATTTAATAAGTCAATATTGACTATACGAATTTGAGAGGACGGGTTGCAATTTTCATATCTGCTGTTAGCCAAGCTGTTTTGCTTTGGTTGTTGGACCATTTGCTGCGGCCCGGCGGCTTCATGGCGGCATTCTTCAGTATCCTCATAACTGAAGCCACGTCTTGTAAATTTATCTCTTGAAGCATTGAGATTATCACGAGAATGTTTCACATATGGACGCTTTTGAGTGAGACAAGCGGAAAATTCGGAGGATTTGTTTCCTTGGCTTTCTTGAAGTGCCTGCTTAAGATCCGTAAGTTCCCTTAAATGGTAGGCGAGTATTTTTGGAAAAGTTCATTCCTTATATCATGCTTACTCATTTTCCGAACTATCACAATATTCTTTCTCTTGCAAACGCCTTGCAAGGGTTTCATCTTCGCGAATAATACTGTCAAGAACCTTTGCTCCATGTTTGAATCTACCGTCAAGAGTATGAGCCCAGTATTTGTGAATAATATAGCAAACTTCCAGAGAAGTACAACGCTCTTGTCCTCTGTCAACTCTCCACTTCTCTCCCGAGAGCCAGCAGGACCAAACATTCTAGTGAGTTGAGTTGCAAACAAGGGGTCCATCACTAGTTATGTACTGGGCTCCATTTACTTCATCATTGCTGGACTGCCTGCACTCGACTTTGCTTTTGCTTGATACATGCTTGTGTCCCTGTAGGTCACCAATGGCATGCTCAATATTTACATCTTTCATATGTTTCATCTCATATGGATGCTTTTGAGTGAGAAAAGCGGAAAATTGCATATACTTTCATGTGAAAGCTGCCCATACTTTCACGTAAAAGGCACGGAACGCTACATAAAGAACGACAAGCAAGAATAATGAATTTGGAGGAGTCTCAATTATTTAAACCAAGCTGACAGATTTCAAAAGGGGGAACATAGAGAATGGATGGAACAGGATGCCAGATGGATGAAACTTGATGCCAGACCCACTTGCATACCAGAATCAGATGCAATTACACACCAAAAAAAAAACTACAACTACGACAGGCAACTGTCATTCATCAATCAGCACTGGGCCGAACAAACTCTGTTCACGCATAATGGACCTGCTAAAAGTGTCCATCAAACTTTCCAAATAGAGTAACCTCATTCATCCTTGCCATCATACAGACTGTAAAAAAGAACAAAAACAAAGTACAATTCAGAAATGGCCGCCTCACTGAGTCAAATGCAGTATTTGGAGCTTTCACAGAAACCCGTGCAGGGAAATCCTTGGAAAGTGAGATCTGGATACCAGGATATAATCTATATAGGTGTGATAGGATAATTAGGTCACATGGAGGAGTGGGTCTGTATATTAGGGAAGACCTTGTATGCTCGAAAAAGGCGGGCAGACCTCGCATCGACACCACCAAGACCCACAACCATGACAAGGTGTAAGACTTTGCACGCGTGCTCGAGGAAGCTCTCCCTGGCCCAGTCGGGGTCACTGCTGTAAAGATGAACGGTTTGGCTGTTACAGTGGCCTGTCAGGCTTCGGTTATGCTCTGTATTTCGGCTTTCCTTGAAGAGCAGTCCGGTGAGACGATGGTGTGGGCGTCTCCACATGGGGACAACGTTGCAATACAGCTTGGCAGTTCCTGTAGTGAGAAGCAGGCAGAGGAAGAGGCTTCAGAGTGTCTCTCGACCACTGACCGAGGCAACCGTTTCAGCGTTTATCTGCACTCACTGCGGTTGTGATGCCGTTCATTGGGTTTGGACTTAACACCCACAGCAGACACCCAGGGCACATTTCAATAATCCCACGGGACTGATGATATCTACTACTTGGTTTCGTGCAAAGATACTGCATCTCTGACCTGGCTGTTGCATTTCTGGACGCATTG
>WNGS01049087.1:0-21441 GCA_020271785.1 Procambarus virginalis | reverse complement strand
GTCTGAAAATGAGGATCGTATTGTTTCTATTCCCCATTCTCTTCATGTTAACTATACTATTAATGGAGTGCCCGTGGAGACTGCGAGTCTTATAAATATCTTGGAGTCGAGGTTAATGATGCAAATCTCGCCAGCAACCTGCGCAAAAACTAGTTGAGCGTCTTAACCTCTCAAAACTCTTGTTGGCAAAGGATTTGGCATTAACATAAAATATACCCGTAGTTTTTATATTGCCTTTATACGATCTGTTATTGATTATTATGCCTTGCATCTTCTTAATTTTTCCTAAACAATTACAAGCCTAGATGTAGTCAGAATGATGCCATGCGCATCATTCTGGTTGGCCTAGAACTGTCAGAATTGTTAACATGAGAAAGGAAATAAACTTACCTTCCATTTACGAAAGAATAGTTCTACTTAGTACTATGTTTTGCGCCAAAACTTTGAAAAATAATGGTCCCCCCAGCTCTATTCAAATTAAATTGAGATCCATTCTAAACAATTCTGACTGTTCCCAATCCGCCGCAAAAAAGCTCCCTACAGTGTGTGGCTCAGTTGTTGTGCCTATAATCTTCAGAAACTGAATGTGTCTCTTAACCCTGATAAAACTGTTCACTATATTCCCCCTTGGAAAGATGTGGAGGTCTCTCTGCATTATACCCCCATCAGTGTAAAACAAATGTATAACACTGACATTTTGAGATGTATAACATTAGAAGCTATTGACAGTCATCTTCAAATTCTCAAACCGACTGAATCCTATGCCTTTACTGATGGCTCTGTGCAGTTAGGCACTGGAGAACAGGTTGTGCATGTGCAGTGTATAAAGGGAATGAAATGATCATGTCTAGTACACAGAGATTGAACAACTGGGCTAGCACGACACAGACCGAGCTATTGGGCATTTATCTAGCCACTGAATACCTTAAGCTCAATGGTGGTGGAGTTATTTTCTGTGACTCTAAAAGTGCTCTGCAGTCCTTAAATAACCCATCACAATGTATGTCGGAAGTAGCTTGTAATATTAAATGGAATGGAATTTTTGCCAATGATAATAACTCTTGTATAAAATTTGTGTGGATCCCATCCCATGTTGGAGTTGGAAAACATGACTTTGTAGATCGATTGGCCAATGAGGCTTGCAGGAAAGAAAACAATGATTATGACTTTGGACTATCTAATGCAGTTATTAGAAACATACAAATTAAAGAAATTAATTCAGATTTAGAAGAACTAAGAAATGCCCAGAGACCTGAAAGCTGCAGTATTAAAAGTTATGACAAGTTTTGTAATAATAGGTATTTGTATGGTCAGCACAGTAACCGAACCAGGCAATGTGATGTAGTCATTGCGCGAATTCACCTTGGCTATAGACACATCTGGCAGGTTAGTGAGGCTGAGCCACTACCAGAATACTCAGATTGTAAACTCTGTGATAAACCTTTAATGCATCACTAGAACACTACATTGATGAATGTGAAACCGTAAAGGACTTTAGACCTCCTGGCCTCTTGTACCACCAACTGTGTAACTATTTATTGACTCAGGTGTTCTGGACGACATCCTAACAATTTACCCAAATTTGCTTGTCCATTTTAAAGAATGAAGAACAATTTTTATATATATTACTTCTAAGCTGCATCACTTATGAACCCATCCCTGCCCTTGTGTGGCAGTGCACAATAGAAAGCTGTTTTCACATATCCATACATTAAAACATTGATTGTAACCATGATATATATGTGCTTCAGCCTACAGTTTAGACCTATTGTCTTATGTATGACCCTCTGTCCTGCGTGACAGTGAATACTAGCATTATCCTCACTTTAATCAGACTATCAAATCCTCAGATTAGGCAAAATTGTAATTAATTTTGTCAATAAAGATGTTAATAATAATAATTGTAAATTCCCATCTATACCGAGGCTGTTCGTGTTGATCTTGGGGTTATCTTTCAGGCTTTAAATCTCCTTTGCCCAGTCAGTTCATCTGCAGGTTGGCTACCTTTTCCCCTCATTACCTGTAGTTCCACCCTGATTTCTCTCAACATTTGAATTGTGTGTGTGTGTGTGTACTCAACTAGTTGTGCTTACGGGGGTTGAGCTCTGGCTCTTTGGTCCCGCCTCTCAACTGTCAATCAACTGGTGTACAGGTTCCCAAGCCTACTGGGCTCTATCATATCTACATTTGAAACTGTGTATGGAGTCAACCTCCACCACATCACTGCCTAGTGCATTCCATTTACTAACTACTCTGACCCTGAAAAAGTTATTTCTAATGTCCCTGTGGCTCATTTGGGTAGTCAGCTTCCACCTGTGTCCCCTTGTTCGTGTACCACCTGTGTTAAATAATCCATGCTTGTATACCCTGAGACAAGGTAACTAACAAATTGACATTACGTTCTGTCAATTTCCCTGATAATTTTGTATTTGGTGATCATAGCTTCCCGAACTCATCTGTATTCCAATGACGTTAGGTTCAGTTCCCGCAGCCTTTGCTCATAACTCAGACCTCTTAGTTATAGGACTAGTCTAGTGGTATATCTTTGAACCTCCAGCATCGTCTTGTGCTTGTCAAGGTACGGACGCCATGCTGGGACCGCATACTCCAAGATTGGTCTTACATATGTGGAATACATGGTTCTGAATGATTTATTACAGAGGTTTCTGAAGGCAGTTCTGATGTTAGCCAGCTTTGCATACGCCACTGATGATATTCTTTCGATATATGCCTCATGCGACAGGTTTGGTGTGATATCAACTCCTAGATGTCGCTCTCGTGGCGGACTTCGTCTCCCATTCGGCAGCCTGTGTCTGGCCTCCTCTTCCCACCACATAGTTTCATGACCGTTTCTGTGTCCGAGACTCTGTTTATCACATGTTTGTTACCTTCATTCCTGTCAGGTAGCACACACACACCTCCAGACCTGGGACCACTCGGGTGGCGTTCCTCTGGACTGTCTCCAGTCTCGACTGTGTGTGAGGATATTATAAGCCTGGTCTGGCGTCATTTTTTTCTATTATTGATCAGACATTTGTGGCATATATGGTCCCGAATAACCCCTTATTCAGAAACTCTAGCAACCAGTTGTTGGTCAAATCTTGACATTTGTCCAGGTCTTCCTGTAGGTTCTTACAGTTTTCATCATATTAATTCTCCTAAAAATATGGGTTATCATCAAACATTGAAAGGAAGAAGTTTATCTCTTCTCGAAGATTATTTCAGTATACCAAGAATGAGATACAGTTCAGCACCGACTGCTGTGGTATTTCATTGGTAACATTTGGCCACTTTGAAGTATGTCCATATCCACTGGAACATTTTCCCTGTTACTCCTTCCTCTTTATCCAACTTGCTGGTTAGTCTCTTTTGGGGAACTATATCGAAGGCTTCCTGACAGCCCAAAAATGTGCAGTCTACCCGCCATTCTCTGTGTTGCCTTATCTATCATAAAATGTTTTCAATTTTGTAAAAATGCTGATGACGAGTTTGACAACATGGTGCCCTTCCTCGTGACTCAAGGCTTCCAGCTCTGGGTCGCTGTAATTCATCATGTGTCCTATTCACTAACATCGTTGTACAAGCTGCTCTCCTCAACTCCTTATTTCAGAGCGTAGTCTTGAGACGGTATTTGGAACGTCGATTTCTTTTCCGTTTAGCAGGAGGGGAACTTGAGCGGGAATTTTGGTAGGAAGTCTTACGTCACAACAGAGAGGGTAGAAGGATACTGGTAGGTGGGGAGTCCCAGGTGCTTTATGGATAGACCCTTGTGTACAAGGGAAGCAGGAAATAGTTGTGGTATGTTTCCGGGGGCAAGGATAGGAGACATAGTGGAGAGATTGAGCAATATACTGTCAGACACTTGGATCAAGCCCATAGTTGTCTGCTTCTCAGTAGGTAGTCACGATTTTTGCTTAGGTAAGAGGGAGTTATTTGACAAATATAAAGTAGCGGTGGATGGGATCAGAAAGTTACAACCCCGCTCTTGTGCCAGGTAAGTCCACTACGGGCTTACCATATCCCGTGCTGCATGGAAATTTTGTTCCAGTAGCTGAATCTGAAACAAAAATGTGGTTAGGAAAACTTATGGGTTGTTCATGCCCGTGCCACCTCTTGGATGACTTAACCTTCATCAATCATCAACCTTCATCAACCTATGTTCCAGGGAACATAGGAGCAAGGATTAAGGACTTGCCCGAAACGCTACTCGTACTAGTGGCTGTACAAGAATGAAAGAACTCTTGTATGTATATATATATATATATATATATATATATATATATATATATATATATATATATATATATATATATATATATATATATATATGAAAACTCACACCCCAGAAGTGACTCGAACCCATACTCCCAGGAGCAACGCAACTGGTATGTACAAGACGCCTTAAACCACTTGATCGCAACTGGTATCTTGTACATACCAGTTGCGTTGCTCCTGGGAGTATGGGTTCGAGTCACTTCTGGGGTGTGAGTATTCATTCGCATATAGTCCTGGGGACCATTCAGGCTTGTTCGCATATATATATATATATATATATATATATATATATATATATATATATATATATATATATATATATATATATATATATATATATATAGGGGGGTACCACCTCTGGTGCAATTATAGGGACCCACAGCCTCAGAGAAGGGAACACAGAGCATTCAGGGAAAAACTTACCATTTAACTCTGAATACATAAGGGTGTTCGCTTTTCCTACCACCCCCCTTTTTTATGGTGTACACTTTATTAAGCAAGGTTATACAGTTACATATCTGATTGTATACAAAAAAGGAACATTAAGAGGACACACAAAAATAAGTTCGCTTCCTAGAGGCTGTAGATTTCCTCGAACTCCTCCGACTTCGGGCAGGAACCGAGGATGCAGCGAGCATTCCCCCTCTGGATCGCGACACTGAGGCGCTGAAAGAGAAAACTTGCCGCTCTAGGGTCTCTTGTGGTGTCAATGAGCTTGGAACCAACCCTTCTTTGGAAGGAACCAACTTCAGAAACCTTCTTGCACTCTCTCCCCATGGGCTTAGGGTCTCAGACCCTATTGGAACGAAGTTGTGCCGATGATCTAATTACCTGTACTTGGCTGACTTGTCTCTTTCTCTGTGTGTCGCCGCGGCTCCAGCTGTGCCGGCAGAGAGGTTGATGTATGTGGCTGCCAGGGTGGATACGCAAGTATAGTCCCATGCCAACTGTCTGCCACCCTTCCACGGACACAGAGTGATTCCGTCTGGTTGGCCGGCAAAGCTAACAGAGTCACGGTTCAGTAGGTTGCGGGGCTCTCTCTCCGCTGGACACTGAGCAGAGGCAAGGATTCTTTTAATGATGTCGTTGACTTCGTCGTGTCTAGTGTGCCAACCACCAGATTTTCCACAGTGCAGGCCATGCAATCCATATTCGTCAACATCTGCCTCACCGCAAATACACCTGTGAACAGTGTGGATAGAGGCAGCAAGACGGAGAGCGACTGCAATACGGAGCTCGTGCGGATCAAGATTTGTGCCTGTCGCAGACATAGGGACTACCAAAAGGAAGTCCCCTGCATGGGGAGCCTGCACAGCTGTGAGGCGTGCACGATCACTGGGGGTTGTTGCTGCCTCCAGCAAAGCTGTGGCTTCTTTGTCTACAATGGGGCTGTCCCAACTGGATTGTTTCTTGGCTTTCGGCATGGTTGGTCTGAGTGCTGGGTCTGCCATGGCACCCCATTTCGTGTCGCATTCCGTGTAGTGGGGGTCCTGTATCCCCGCTACATCACTGAGGGTGCCAGGTAAAATTTACTTAACCAGGTCATCTGATGCTGAGGAGGAAGACAGGAAGGCTGGGATAGCAATTTGGGTGGCGGTGCGGACACCCAAGCCACCGAGCCTAACAGGAAGAGTGGCTTGTTTCCACTGGCATTCGTTGAGGGAGAGGTTAACAACACTTTATATATATATATATATATATATATATATATATATATATATATATATATATATATATATATATATATATATATACAAGAGTTCTTTCATTCTTGTACAGCCACTAGTACGAGTAGCGTTTCGGGCAAGTCCTTAATCCTTGCTCCTATGTTCCCTGGAACATAGGTTGATGAAGGTTGATGATTGATGAAGGTTAAGTCATCCAAGAGGTGGCACGGGCATGAACAACCCATAAGTTTTCCTAACCACATTTTTGTTTCAGATTCAGCTACTGGAACAAAATTTCCATGCAGCACGGGCTATGGTAAGCCCGTAGTGGACTTACCTGGCACAAGAGCAGGGTTGTAACTTTCTGATCCCATCCCCCGCTACTTTATATTTGTCAAATTACTCCCTCTTACCTAAGCAAAAATCGTGACTACCTACTGAGAAGCAGACAACTATGGGCTTGATCCAAGTGTCTGACAGTATATTGCTCAATCTCTCCACTATGTCTCCTATCCTTGCCCCCGGAAACATACCATAACTATTTCCTGCTTCCCTTGTATTTCTCATATATTTTAGCTATCTCTTCATCAAAAAACTAAATATATGAATAAATATATAAATATATGATAGCTAAAATATATGAAATTGGGAAGAGTTTACAGTACCCTAAGATGTTTTTGGCTTGTTCATTTGGGAAAGCTAAACGTACGTTTTATAATAATGTCTCAAAAGCGAAACCAGATATTAGAAACTCATTGGTGGTACCTTATGCGATGGGATTTGAGAAACTTTCTCCAGTTTTTAAGAACCTTAATATCAATTTGGTGTTCACTAATAATACGATCAAGTCTAATTTAATAAAAAAAAATCCCCTGGTACAGCAGGTTGTGTGTATTCGATTCCCTGCAATGATTGTGAGTCTGTGTACCTTGGACAAACAGGAAAGTCCTTACAATTACGTATGTTCCAACATGCTTATAGTATAAGAACTGCCCAAACGTCTAATGCTTTGTATCTACACACAAGTTTGTGTGATCACACTATTAATTGGGATGGGGCGAAAAGCATTCCCAATTGCAATGGCTTTGTGGAACAGAATTTAATTGAGTCTGCGCTAATTAGTCAATGTCCAAATCTTCTCAATGTTAGTACTGGTATGTACAAACTTGACCCAGTTTTAAGTTACAATATTGCACAACAGTTTAAGAAAAAACTATGATAGCTACATTGTTTCATAACAATATTATATTAATATTTTATGTAGGTTCAATGAGGCTTTTTCTTTAATCATTTATTCTTACCGCTTAAATCCTTCTGACCACTCTAAGTTAATCTATACCTTTTTTCTGGTTAATTCTTTCCCAAGGAGATGGTGGTCAGGATCTAGTGTCTGCCTCCACTCTTTCTTTGTGATTTCTTTCAGTCAGGTGTTGACAAAGGCTCAGATCGGCCGAAACGTTCATCTCTCTTTCCCATTTCTCTGTGGATTTTCCGCATACAAATGATCAGTGTTTAGTGATCGTCAATTGCATGCATATATATATATATATATATATATATATATATATATATATATATATATATATATATATATATATATATATATTAAACCCTTCTTCGGAGCATCCCTTTGTGCCCTTAAGAAGAAGGATGGTGGAGTCAGACCCATTGCCGTGGGTAACACACTTCGGCGCCTTGTTGCTAGGGCAGCTGTCAGAAAAATCAGCATAAACGCTGCAACGATGCTTCGACCCCATCAGCTAGGTTTTGGTGTCCCCCATGGCTGTGAAGCAGCAGCTCATGCAGCACGAGCCTATATCAAGGACCTCCCAGAAAAATAAGGCATTAATTAAATTAGACTTTAAAAATGCCTTCAACCAGGTAAAAAAGGATGTGGTACTGGAAGCAGTTCGAACCAGCTTTCCTTGTCTACTTCCCTTCGTTTCAGCAGGGTACAGTAGGGAATCGACACTGTTGTTTGGGGAACATTAAGTTGTTTCCGCAGAAGGTGTCCAGTAGGGAGACCCACTTGCCCCTTTCCTTTTCTGCATGGCAGCTAAAGAGGTCACAAGCAGGTTGTCCAGCGAATTCAACATCTGGTTCCTGGACGATGGCACCCTGGCAGGGACACAGGAATCCCTGCTAGGAGATCTTCAGCTAGTGAAATCTAGGGGAGAGGAGTTAGACCTTACACTAAATCCATCAGTGTCAAATCATCTCATCCAGCCAGCCAATCATAGCTGCAGCACGATTCTTATTGCCAGGAGTCCAAGTGATCGCTCCCACCGACAGTGTGCTGCTAGGGGCACCTCTGGGCTCGAACGCCATTGAGGTAGTCCTCGAAGTAAAGCTTAAAGACCTGAGGAGGATGGAGGCGCGAATAGGGGCTTTGGATGCTCACGATGCTTTGTACCTTCTTACAAGGTGCCTGGCCTTGCCCAGACTTACCTATTTCCTCAGGTGTGCTCCTTCCTTTGACAGCCCAAAATTAACGGAATACGACTCACTCCTAAAGACAATAACTATGAAAGTGTTAAACCTCTCCCTGCAAGATGACCAGTGGGACCAAGCAACGCTCCCAGTTAGACTCGGGGGTATAGGTATTCGCAAGGCGACGCAGTTAGCATTGTCGGCATTCTTATCCTCGACCAGTGCTACAGGTGAATTAGTGAAGGAAATACTACCGGAATACCTAAGGTATCCGGTAATACTGGATGTGAGAAAAGCTGTTGGGCTGGATGGAATCTCGCCATGGGTATTGAAAGAGTGTGCAGGAGCACTTTGCTTACCACTCTCCATAGTGTATAGTAAGTCACTGGAAACGGGGGACCTACCAGAAATATGGAAGACTGCTAATGTAGTACCAATATACAAAAAGGGTGAGAGACAAGAGGCACTGAACTACAGGCCAGTGTCCTTAACTTGTATACCATGCAAGGTGATGGAGAAGATTGTGAGAAAAAACCTAGTAACACATCTGGAGAGAAGAGACTTCGTGACAACCCATCAACATGGGTTCAGGGAGGGTAAATCTTGCCTTACAGGCTTCATAGAATTCTACGATCAGGTGACAAGAATTAAGCAAGAAAGAGAAGGGTGGGCGGACTGCATTTTTTTGGACTGTCGGAAAGCCTTTGACACAGTACCCCATAAAAGGTTGATGCATAAGCTAGAGAAACAGGCAGGAGTAACAGGTAGGGCGCTCCAGTGGATAAGGGAGTACCTAAGCAATAGGAAGCAGAGAGTTACAGTGAGGGGTGAGACCTCAGACTGGCGTGAAGTCACCAGTGGAGTCCCACAGGGCTCTGTACTTGGACCTATCCTGTTTCTGATATACGTAAATGATCTCCCAGAGGGTATAGACTCATTCCTCTCAATGTTTGCTGACGACGCCAAAATTATGAGAAGGATTAAGACAGAGGAGGACAGCTTGAGACTTCAAGAAGACCTGGACAAGCTGCAGGAATGGTCGAACAAATGGCTGTTAGAGTTTAACCCAAGCAAATGTAATGTAATGAAGATAGGGGTAGGAAGCAGGAGACCAGATACAAGGTATCATTTGGGAGATGAAATACTTCAAGAGTCAGAGAGAGAGAAAGACCTGGGGGTTGATATCACGCCAGACCTGTCCCCTGAAGCTCATATCAAGAGGATAACATCAGCAGCATATGCCAGGTTGGCTAACATAAGAACGGCCTTTAGAAACTTGTGTAAGGAATCTTTCAGAACATTATATACCACATATGTCAGACCAATCCTGGAGTATGCGGCTCCAGCATGGAGTCCCTATCTAGTCAAGCATAAGACTAAACTGGAAAAGGTTCAAAGGTTTGCCACCAGACTAGTACCCGAGCTGAGAGGTATGAGCTACGAGGAGCGACTGCAGGAATTAAACCTCACTTCGTTGGAAGACAGAAGAGTTAGGGGGGACATGATCACCACATTCAAGATTCTCAGGGGAATCGACAGGGTTGATAAAGACAGGCTGTTTAACACAAGGGGCACACGCACTAGGGGACACAGGTGGAAACTGAGTGCCCAAATGAGCCACAGAGATATTAGAAAGAACTTTTTTAGTGTCAGAGTGGTTGACAAATGGAATGCATTAGGAAGCGATGTGGTGGAGGCTGACTCCATACACAGTTTCAAGTGTAGATATGATAGAGCCCAATAGGCTCAGGAAACTGTACACCTGTTGATTGACGGTTGAGAGGCGGGACCAAAGAGCCAGAGCTCAACCCCCGCAAGCACAACTAGGTGAGTACAACTAGGTGAGTACACACACACACACACACACACACATATATATATATATATATATATATATATATATATATATATATATATATATATATATATATATATAATCATCAATCGATCAGGAACAAGGAAGGGGTCCCAGTCATGTGCGGTGATGTGTGAGGGATGAGAGGCATCAGTAAATGGGTGTGGAAAGAGACTGGTGCATGCTAGAGTCTTGAAAATGATTATATGAATAATAATGCAATTGGTGAATAACTAAAGATTTTATTTCGACAAAACGTGATGTATCCGAGGAATGGGATCCATTCCTCGATTTGGGAGGAGTGGCAGCTTTATTGACTTAATAAGTTGTGTGAGACCTTATATGGGTAATGGGGAGTAGAAAGGAGAAAGCGTAGGTCATATAAAACAACAATGTTTTTCCTGCAAAAACAACGAAAAGAATATTCTAAATATCATGACAACATATAAAAGATGTTTACAAGTGTACTGTACTAAATCCAGAGGTGTATGGAATATGATAGATGACCCCAGAGCACTGGAGTGCACTGAAAAGGTAGACATAATTGCACTTATTGAAACATGGTTGAATATCGACGCAATGGACTTGCTGGTCGAAGTTTAGTTGCAATTTAAGAGAGAGGATCTGAAGTGCTGTGTTAAAGAGCCACTTAAACCTAGAGACTGACATGGATACCAAAGAGGTAGAAGTGAATGAGGGAAGTGAAAAAATACTAATAGGAGTAATATACATATTCTCGAGTCTGACAGTAAACCAATTCATCAGAGATAAATGAAGAATCAAGGTTAGGTTAGGTTAGGTTAGGTTAGGTTAGGTTAGGTACGGTAATGTGTGCATCATTGGAGACTTTAACGTCCGGAGAATAAATTGGACATGAAAAACATGTAACTTAGAAGAAGAAGAATTCCTGGAAGTGGTCGAAGAATGCTTTTTGACCTGGTTGATGAGCCAGCCAAAAACAATAATAATATGGATTTGATCGTGCCTAATAAATATGAATTGATTAACAATATAGAGGGAAGATATTAGTTATTATTGAAAAATTAGATTTAATATCAACCTGGAATAGCAGCACGAAGAATATTAACAATACTTAAGTCCAAATTTTTTCTTAACCAGATTACGAGCAGCTTAGAAAGGAGAACCGAAACCCAACATGGGTACGCTCAGACATGGAGGCCAGCCAACATGGGTACACTCAGACATGGACGCCACCCAACATGGGTACACTCAGACATAGAGGCCAGCCAGCCAACATGGGTACGCTCAGACATGGAGGCCAGCCAACATGGGTACACTCAGACATGGAGGCCAGCCAACATGGGTACGCTCAGACATGGAGGCCAGCCAACATGGGTACACTCAGACATGGAGGCCAGCCAACATGGGTACGCTCAGACATGGAGGCCAGCCAACATGGGTACACTCAGACATGGAGACCAGCCAACATGAGTACACTCAGACATGGAGGCCAGCCAACAAGGTACACTCAGACATGGAGGCCAGCCAACATGGGTAGACTCAGACATGGAGGCCAGCCAACATGGGTACACTCAGACATGGAGGCCAGCCAACATGGGTACACTCAGACATGGACGCCACCCAACATGAGTACACTCAGACATGGAGGCCAGCCAACCTGGGTAAACTCAGACATGGAGGCCAGCCAACACGGGTAGACTCAGACATGGAGGCCAACCAACATGGGTACACTCAGACATGGAGGCCAGCCAACATGGGTACACTCAGACATGGACGCCACCCAACATGAGTACACTCAGACATGGAGGCCAGCCAACATGGATACGCTCAGACATGGAGGCCAGCGAACATGGGTACACTCAGACATGGAGACCAGCCAACATGGGTACACTCAGACATGGAGGCCAGCCAACATGGGTACACTCAGACATGGAGGCCAGCCAACATGGGTACACTCAGACATGGAGGCCAGCCAACATGGGTACACTCAGACATGGAGGCCAGCCAACATGGGTACACTCAGACATGGACGCCACCCAACATGAGTACACTCAGACATGGAGGCCAGCCAACCTGGGTACACTCAGACATGGAGGCCAGCCAACACGGGTAGACTCAGACATGGAGGCCAACCAACATGGGTACACTCAGACATGGAGGCCAGCCAACATGGGTACACTCAGACATGGACGCCACCCAACATGAGTAGACTCAGACATGGAGGCCAGCCAACATGTGTACACTCAGACATGGAGGCCAGCCAACATGGGTAGACTCAGACGTGGAGGCCAGCCAACATGGGTACACTCAGACATGGAGGCCAGCCAACATGGGTACACTCAGACATGGACGCCACCCAACATGAGTAGACTCAGACATGGAGGCCAGCCAACATGGGCACACTCAGACATGGAGGCCAGCCAACATGGGTAGACTCAGACATGGAGGCCAGCCAACATGGGTACACTCAGACATGGAGGCCAGCCAACATGGGTACACTCAGACATGGACGCCAGCCAACACGGGTACACTCAGACATGGAGGCCAGCCAACATGAGAACACTCAGACATGGAGGCCAGCCAACATGGGTACACTCAGACATGGAGGCCAGACAACATGGGTACACTCAGACATGGAGGCCAGACAACATGGGTACACTCAGACATGGATGCCAGCCAACATGGGTACACTCAGACATGGAGGCCACACAACATGGGAACACTCAGACATGGAGGCCAGCCAACATGGGTACACTCAGACATGGAGGCCAGACAACATGGGTACACTCAGACATGGAGGCCAGACAACATGGGTACACTCAGACATGGAGGCCAGCCAACATGGGTACACTCAGACATGGAGGCAAGCCAACATGAGTACACTCAGACATGGAGGTAAGCCAACATGAGTACACTCAGACATGGAGGCCAGCCAACATAGGGTGCACTCAGACATGGAGGCCAGCCAACATGGGGTACACTCAGACATGGAGGCCAGCCAACATGGGGTACACTCAGACATGGAGGCCAGCCAACATGGGGTACACTCAGACATGGAGGCCAGCCAGCCAACATGGGTACACTCAGACATGGAGGCCAGCCAACATGAGTACACTCAGACATGGAGGCCAGCCAGCCAACATGGGTACACTCAGACATGGAGGCCAGCCAGCCAACATGAGTACACTCAGACATGGAGGCCAGCCAACATGGGTACACTCAGACATGGAGGCCAGCCAGCCAACATGGGTACACTCAGACATGGAGGCCAGCCAGCCAACATGAGTACACTCAGACATGGAGGCCAGCCAGCCAACATGGGTACACTCAGACATGGAGGCCAGCCAACATGAGTACACTCAGACATGGAGGCCAGCCAACATGGGTACACTCAGACATGGAGGTCAGCCAGCCAACATGGGTACACTCAGACATGGAGGCCAGCCAGCCAACATGAGTACACTCAGACATGGAGGCCAGCCAGCCAACATGAGTACACTCAGACATGGAGGCCAGCCAGCCAACATGAGTACACTCAGACATGGAGGCCAGCCAACATGGGTACACTCAGACATGGAGGTCAGCCAGCCAACATGGATACACTCAGACATGGAGGTCAGCCAGCCAACATGGATACACTCAGACATGGAGGCCAGCCAGCCAACATGGATACACTCAGACATGGAGGTCAGCCAGCCAACATGGATACACTCAGACATGGAGGTCAGCCAGCCAACATGGATACACTCAGACATGGAGGCCAGCCAGCCAACATGGGTACACTCAGACATGGAGGCCAGCCAACATGAGTACACTCAGACATGGAGGCCAGCCAGCCAACATGGTACACTCAGACATGGAGGCCAGCCAACATGAGTACACTCAGACATGGAGGCCAGCCAGCCAACATGGATACACTCAGACATGGAGGCCAGCCAACATGGGTACACTCAGACATGGAGGTCAGCCAGCCAACATGAGTACACTCAGACATGGAGGCCAGCCAACATGGGTACACTCAGACATGGAGGCCAGCCAACATGGGTACACTCAGACATGGAGGTCAGCCAACATGAGTACACTCAGACATGGAGGCCAGCCAACATGGGTACACTCAGACATGGAGGCCAGCCAACATGGGTACACTCAGACATGGAGGCCAGCCAACATGGGTACACTCAGACATGGAGGCCAGCCAACATGGGTACACTCAGACATGGAGGCCAGCCAGCCAACATGGGTACACTCAGACATGGAGGCCAGCCAACATGGGTACACTCAGACATGGAGGTCAGCCAACATGGGTACACTCAGACATGGAGGCCAGCCAACATGAGTACACTCAGACATGGAGGCCAGCCAACATGGGTACACTCAGACATGGAGGCCAGCCAACATGGGTACACTCAGACATGGAGGCCAGCCAACATGGGTACACTCAGACATGGAGGTCAGCCAGCCAACATGGGTACACTCAGACATGGAGGCCAGCCAACATGGGTACACTCAGACATGGAGGCCAGCCAGCCAACATGGGTACACTCAGACATGGAGGCCAGCCAGCCAACATGGGTACACTCAGACATGGAGGTCAGCCAACATGGGTACACTCAGACATGGAGGCCAGCCAACATGGGTACACTCAGACATGGAGGCCAGCCAACATGGGTACACTCAGACATGGAGGCCAGCCAACATGGGTACACTCAGACATGGAGGTCAGCCAGCCAACATGGGTACACTCAGACATGGAGGCCAGCCAGCCAACATGGGTACACTCAGACATGGAGGTCAGCCAACATGGGTACACTCAGACATGGAGGCCAGCCAACATGGGTACACTCAGACATGGAGGCCAGCCAGCCAACATGGGTACACTCAGACATGGAGGTCAGTAAACATGGGTACACTCAGACATGGAGGCCAGCCAACATGGGTACACTCAGACATGGAGGTCAGCCAGCCAACATGGGTACACTCAGACATGGAGGCCAGCCAGCCAACATGGGTACACTCAGACATGGAGGTCAGCCAACATGGGTACACTCAGACATGGAGGCCAGCCAACATGAGTACACTCAGACATGGAGGCCAGCCAGCCAACATGGGTACACTCAGACATGGAGGCCAGCCAGCCAACATGGGTACACTCAGACATGGAGGTCAGCCAACATGGGTACACTCAGACATGGAGGTCAGCCAACATGGGTTCACTCAGACATGGAGGCCAGCCAGCCAACATGGGTACACTCAGACATGGAGGCCAGCCAACATGGGTACACTCAGACATGGAGGTCAGCCAACATGGGTACACTCAGACATGGAGGTCAGCCAACATGAGTACACTCAGACATGGAGGTCAGCCAACATGAGTACACTCAGACATGGAGGCCAGCCAGCCAACATGGGTACACTCAGACATGGAGGTCAGCCAACATGGGTACACTCAGACATGGAGGCCAGCCAACATGGGTACACTCAGACATGGAGGCCAGCCAACATGGGTACACTCAGACATGGAGGTCAGCCAACATGAGTACACTCAGACATGGAGGTCAGCCAACATGGGTTCACTCAGACATGGAGGTCAGCCAACATGAGTACACTCAGACATGGAGGTCAGCCAACATGAGTACACTCAGACATGGAGGTCAGACAACATGGGTACACTCAGACATGGAGGTCAGCCAGCCAACATGAGTACACTCAGACATGGAGGCCAGCCAACATGGGTACACTCAGACATGGAGGCCAGCCAGCCAACATGGGTACACTCAGACATGGAGGTCAGCCAGCCAACATGGGTACACTCAGACATGGAGGTCAGCCAACATGAGTACACTCAGACATGGAGGTCAGCCAACATGAGTACACTCAGACATGGAGGTCAGCCAGCCAACATGGGTACACTCAGACATGGAGGTCAGCCAACATGGGTACACTCAGACATGGAGGCCAGCCAACATGGGTACACTCAGACATGGAGGCCAGCCAACATGGGTACACTCAGACATGGAGGTCAGCCAGCCAACATGGGTACACTCAGACATGGAGGCCAGCCAGCCAACATGGGTACACTCAGACATGGAGGTCAGCCAGCCAACATGGGTACACTCAGACATGGAGGTCAGCCAACATGGGTACACTCAGACATGGAGGTCAGCCAGCCAACATGGGTACACTCAGACATGGAGGTCAGCCAACATGGGTACACTCAGACATGGAGGCCAGCCAACATGGGTACACTCAGACATGGAGGTCAGCCAGCCAACATGGGTACACTCAGACATGGAGGTCAGCCAGCCAACATGGGCACACTCAGACATGGAGGCCAGCCAGCCAACATGGGTACACTCAGACATGGAGGTCAGCCAGCCAACATGGGTACACTCAGACATGGAGGTCAGCCAACATGGGTACACTCAGACATGGAGGCCAGCCAACATGGGTACACTCAGACATGGAGGCCAGCAACATGGGTACACTCAGACATGGAGGTCAGCCAGCCAACATGGGTACACTCAGACATGGAGGTCAGCCAGCCAACATGGGTACACTCAGACATGGAGGTCAGCCAACATGGGTACACTCAGACATGGAGGCCAGCCAGCCAACATGGGTACACTCAGACATGGAGGCCAGCCAACATGGGTACACTCAGACATGGAGGCCAGCCAACATGGGTACACTCAGACATGGAGGTCAGCCAGCCAACATGGGTACACTCAGACATGGAGGTCAGGCAACATGGGTACACTCAGACATGGAGGCCAGCCAGCCAACATGGAGGTCAGCCAGCCAACATGGGTACACTCAGACATGGAGGCCAGCCAACATGGGTACACTCAGACATGGAGGCCAGCCAACATGGGTACACTCAGACATGGAGGTCAGCCAACATGGGTACACTCAGACATGGAGGTCAGCCAGCCAACATGCGTACACTCAGACATGGAGGCCAGCCAGCCAACATGGGTACACTCAGACATGGAGGCCAGCCAACATGGGTACACTCAGACATGGAGGCCAGCCAACATGGGTACACTCAGACATGGAGGTCAGCCAGCCAACATGGGTACACTCAGACATGGAGGCCAGCCAGCCAACATGGGTACACTCAGACATGGAGGCCAGCCAACATGGGTACACTCAGACATGGAGGCCAGCCAGCCAACATGGGTTCACTCAGACATGGAGGCCAGCCAACATGGGTACACTCAAACATGGAGGCCAGCCAACATGGGTACACTCAGACATGGAGGCCAGCCAACATGGGTACACTCAGACATGGAGGCCAGCCAACATGGGTACACTCAGACATGGAGGTCAGCCAACATGGGTACACTCAGACATGGAGGTCAGCCAGCCAACATGGTACACTCAGACATGGAGGCCAGCCAGCCAACATGGGTACACTCAGACATGGAGGTCAGCCAACATGAGTACACTCAGACATGGAGGTCAGACAACATGGGTACACTCAGACATGGAGGTCAGCCAGCCAACATGAGTACACTCAGACATGGAGGCCAGCCAACATGGGTACACTCAGACATGGAGGCCAGCCAGCCAACATGGGTACACTCAGACATGGAGGTCAGCCAGCCAACATGGGTACACTCAGACATGGAGGTCAGCCAACATGAGTACACTCAGACATGGAGGTCAGCCAACATGAGTACACTCAGACATGGAGGTCAGCCAGCCAACATGGGTACACTCAGACATGGAGGTCAGCCAACATGGGTACACTCAGACATGGAGGCCAGCCAACATGGGTACACTCAGACATGGAGGCCAGCCAACATGGGTACACTCAGACATGGAGGTCAGCCAGCCAACATGGGTACACTCAGACATGGAGGCCAGCCAGCCAACATGGGTACACTCAGACATGGAGGTCAGCCAGCCAACATGGGTACACTCAGACATGGAGGTCAGCCAACATGGGTACACTCAGACATGGAGGTCAGCCAGCCAACATGGGTACACTCAGACATGGAGGTCAGCCAACATGGGTACACTCAGACATGGAGGCCAGCCAACATGGGTACACTCAGACATGGAGGTCAGCCAGCCAACATGGGTACACTCAGACATGGAGGTCAGCCAGCCAACATGGGTACACTCAGACATGGAGGCCAGCCAGCCAACATGGGTACACTCAGACATGGAGGTCAGCCAGCCAACATGGGTACACTCAGACATGGAGGTCAGCCAACATGGGTACACTCAGACATGGAGGCCAGCCAACATGGGTACACTCAGACATGGAGGCCAGCCAACATGGGTACACTCAGACATGGAGGTCAGCCAGCCAACATGGGTACACTCAGACATGGAGGTCAGCCAGCCAACATGGGTACACTCAGACATGGAGGTCAGCCAACATGAGTACACTCAGACATGGAGGCCAGCCAGCCAACATGGGTACACTCAGACATGGAGGCCAGCCAACATGGGTACACTCAGACATGGAGGCCAGCCAACATGGGTACACTCAGACATGGAGGTCAGCCAGCCAACATGGGTACACTCAGACATGGAGGTCAGGCAACATGGGTACACTCAGACATGGAGGCCAGCCAGCCAACATGGAGGTCAGCCAGCCAACATGGGTACACTCAGACATGGAGGCCAGCCAACATGGGTACACTCAGACATGGAGGCCAGCCAACATGGGTACACTCAGACATGGAGGTCAGCCAACATGGGGTACACTCAGACATGGAGGTCAGCCAGCCAACATGTGTACACTCAGACATGGAGGCCAGCCAGCCAACATGGGTACACTCAGACATGGAGGCCAGCCAACATGGGTACACTCAGACATGGAGGCCAGCCAACATGGGTACACTCAGACATGGAGGTCAGCCAGCCAACATGGGTACACTCAGACATGGAGGCCAGCCAGCCAACATGGGTACACTCAGACATGGAGGCCAGCCAACATGGGTACACTCAGACATGGAGGCCAGCCAGCCAACATGGGTACACTCAGACATGGAGGCCAGCCAACATGGGTACACTCAAACATGGAGGCCAGCCAACATGGGTACACTCAGACATGGAGGCCAGCCAACATGGGTACACTCAGACATGGAGGCCAGCCAACATGGGTACACTCAGACATGGAGGCCAGCCAACATGGGTACACTCAGACATGGAGGCCAGCCAACATGGGTACACTCAGACATGGAGGTCTCCAGCCAACATGGGTACACTCAGACATGGAGGCCAGCCAGCCAACATGGGTACACTCAGACATGGAGTCCAGCCAGCCAACATGGGTACACTCAGACATGGAGGCCAGCCAGCCAACATGGGTACACTCAGACATGGAGGTCAGCCAGCCAACATGGGTACACTCAGACATGGAGGTCAGCCAGCCAACATGGGTACACTCAGACATGGAGGTCAGCCAACATGAGTACACTCAGACATGGAGGCCAGCCAGCCAACATGGGTACACTCAGACATGGAGGCCAGCCAACATGGGTACACTCAGACATGGAGGCCAGCCAACATGGGTACACTCAGACATGGAGGTCAGCCAGCCAACATGGGTACACTCAGACATGGAGGTCAGGCAACATGGGTACACTCAGACATGGAGGCCAGCCAGCCAACATGGAGGTCAGCCAGCCAACATGGGTACACTCAGACATGGAGGCCAGCCAACATGGGTACACTCAGACATGGAGGCCAGCCAACATGGGTACACTCAGACATGGAGGTCAGCCAACATGGGGTACACTCAGACATGGAGGTCAGCCAGCCAACATGTGTACACTCAGACATGGAGGCCAGCCAGCCAACATGGGTACACTCAGACATGGAGGCCAGCCAACATGGGTACACTCAGACATGGAGGCCAGCCAACATGGGTACACTCAGACATGGAGGTCAGCCAGCCAACATGGGTACACTCAGACATGGAGGCCAGCCAGCCAACATGGGTACACTCAGACATGGAGGCCAGCCAACATGGGTACACTCAGACATGGAGGCCAGCCAGCCAACATGGGTTCACTCAGACATGGAGGCCAGCCAACATGGGTACACTCAAACATGGAGGCCAGCCAACATGGGTACACTCAGACATGGAGGCCAGCCAACATGGGTACACTCAGACATGGAGGCCAGCCAACATGGGTACACTCAGACATGGAGGCCAGCCAACATGGGTACACTCAGACATGGAGGCCAGCCAACATGGGTACACTCAGACATGGAGGTCTCTCAGCCAACATGGGTACACTCAGACATGGAGGCCAGCCAGCCAACATGGGTACACTCAGACATGGAGGCCAGCCAACATGGGTACACTCAGACATGGAGGCCAGCCAGCCAACATGGGTACACTCAGACATGGAGGTCAGCCAACATGGGTACACTCAGACATGGAGGTCAGCCAACATGGGTACACTCAGACATGGAGGTCAGCCAACATGGGTACACTCAGACATGGAGGCCAGCCAACATGGGTACACTCAGACATGGAGGCCAGCCAACATGGGTACACTCAGACATGGAGGCCAGCCAACATGGGTACACTCAGACATGGAGGTCAGCCAGCCAACATGGGTACACTCAGACATGGAGGTCAGGCAACATGGGTACACTCAGACATGGAGGCCAGCCAGCCAACATGGAGGTCAGCCAGCCAACATGGGTACACTCAGACATGGAGGCCAGCCAACATGGGTACACTCAGACATGGAGGCCAGCCAACATGGGTACACTCAGACATGGAGGTCAGCCAACATGGGTACACTCAGACATGGAGGCCAGCCAACATGTGTACACTCAGACATGGAGGCCAGCCAGCCAACATGGGTACACTCAGACATGGAGGCCAGCCAACATGGGTACACTCAGACATGGAGGCAGCAGCCAACATGGGTACACTCAGACATGGAGGTCAGCACCCAACATGGGTACACTCAGACATGGAGGCCAGCCAACATGGGTACACTCAGACATGGAGGCCAGCCAACATGGGTACACTCAGACATGAGGCCAGCCAGCCAACATGGGTACACTCAGACATGGAGGGCCAGCCAACATGGGTACACTCAGACATGGAGGCCAGCCAACATGGGTACACTCAGACATGGAGGCCAGCCAACATGGGTACACTCAGACATGGAGGCAGCCAACATGGGTACACTCAGACATGGAGGCCAGCCAACATGGGTACACTCAGACATGGAGGCCAGCCAACATGGG
>WNGS01049085.1:0-12754 GCA_020271785.1 Procambarus virginalis | reverse complement strand
ATCACTCCCCAAGCAACCCGTCCTCGCAAATTTAATAAGTCAATATGACTTATTAGTTGCGTGCATAGGTGACATACTTAACATAATAGTTTTCCCTTGAAAAGCTTTATAGAAAACACCGACCTTACCTAACCTGTTAGTATGTTAAATACGCATCTTATAGCTCGTAATTACAATCGTTACTTAACCTATTATAGGTATAGGTAAGTAATAATGTAATTACGAAGCAATAATGCTGATCTTAACATACTAACAAGGTTAGGTAAGGTCGGTGTTTTCTATGAAGCTTTTCAAGGGAAACTATTATGTTAGTATGTCACCTATGCACATATTTAATAAGTCAATATATTGACTATTACATTTGCGAGGACGGGTTGCCCCAAGCCAAAGTGGTTAGGCCACTACCCTGTCCATCCCACTCTCCTCCCAACCTCCTAATCCTCCTTCATGTTTTCCTTAATCCTACCCGTGCCTCTTCCTTCCCCTGCTTGCCAGCTCTATGGACACTTCAAGTTCAAGGAGATAATTGGTAATGAGGGGCACACAGAGAAACCGAGTGAAGAAATGTGGAGGTGGGTGACGGTACACCGTGTGTTACATAAGCAAGATGATGTCATCAGTCGGCTGATTGAGACGAGATTGGTAATATAGTTTACCAGATATGTCATCAGTCACCCTAGAAAATTTAAGGAGTATCTTGTTGCCAGCTTTTCAAGGGAGTTTTCTGTTGATAGAGTTGTTAATCTTGAAGGGGTCTACATGGCAAGACGGATAAACAAGGATAGTTAACCTCTCAAAAGAATCATTGTCTGGAAAGACAATGAACCTCCTCATCAACAACATTGCTTCCTTGTAAGTTTCATTCACCAAGTTCTACTAGACCTTGGATGTCCTCTCCTGTTATCTGTTATAATTGCCACGGTACTAATCATGTGTAAGTACTGTTGACGTGAATGTGTGTGCAGGTTCTGTGCTGACTGTTATGAACCTTACCTCCTGTGGAGGTTATTTCAAGTATAAAATGTTGGTGGACACAGTGGAGAATTTTTGATAGGAAAATATCTACACCTGATTTCAGGGAGGCCGCGAGTTCCAGTAATACTCCGCCCAGCAAAGTAGTACCTTCTCAGCTGGGATTGTCAGGAATAATGTTAACTGGAATATCCTAACTATGTGTGGGAAAAATGGACTCCATCTAAAAGCATGCATGGGGATATGGTAAATAAGTCAATAAAGGGTTTGATTGCAAATGTAAAACGAGTATTAAGGGGCGATGACGCAAGAGAGGTGGACGCCATCTTGACTGGCGGGAGGTGGATACGTTGACAACCTGATCCTGCTATCTGAGGGGTGTTTCTCCGGCCATACAATCAGGTAAGCCCATCTTAGTATCTAAACAGGGTTGCAAGATATTGTAGAGTAGTTATGCAGACTTTGGAGATGTTTGTAAGAGAGAGTGCAGGTTTCCTAGAGGTGTAAATGTGTGTGTTCATCGGTGGATAGCTGTGGTGGCTGTGTGCACGGTTCCAGGTTTGGGACGGAGAGCCTTAGGGTATCTAGAGCCCACTTGGGGGTTATATCACTCCAAATGACCATGTATTGTAAGGATATCACCTTACTGAATATGTTGTGTGTGTCTTTGCATATAAGTTTGTGTCTATGTACTAGGCTGTTTTACCTTACTCCTTGATTTGCCCTAGGCTCGAGTACATCATCTATTCCCCTAGACCACATTAAAGGTCCACCACCACTAAATTCTTAACAGCCACTGTGACACAGCTATGACAAAAGTTATTGACACACCCCCTCGTGACACTGACCACCATGATACAAGGCTGCGTCCTCACAAGGACCCCCCCCCCTACCTCTTAGGACCGTGAGGTAGCCTTTCCTCTGGTCAGTGTTCCCCAGTGTTTACTTGAAGGCATACATGTTTGGTATCATGACTGCATACAATGTCCAGTCTCCCTAACTTACGTAGAAAGCCAGTGGTGTTTGGCCCAGCTGCACCAAGCACCCAGCAGGACGCTCCTGATATCAGCCCCAGTAAGCAGTTTCCAAGTATCGTCCAACTGAAGCAAACAAAATATATAGGAATTGATTGGTTAAAGATGAAAATTGCTGAATTGTGAAAATAAAATAACCACTAAAGAAAAATCTGCTCAGTGGTTGTGGAAAAGCGAGTCATGTTAGCGACAGTGGTAAGTGAAGGCAGGATGGCAGACACCTCTAGAGTTGCCAGGGCAGCATTGAGGTGCAACCCGTTCTCCCACTTGCTTACAGTCAATATTGGCTTATTTAATAAGTGTATATGTGACATACTAATTGATTGTGAATATTTTAGTTTACCTTGAAAAGCTTCATAGAAAGCACCGACCTCACCTAACCTTCTTCGTATGTTAAGATAAGCATCTTATTGCTTCTTATTTACAATTATTACTTAATAACCTATCAATGGTATAGGTTAAGTAATTAGGTTAAGTAATAATTGTAATTAAGAAGCAATAAGATGCTTATCTTAACATACTAAGAAGGTTAGGTGAGGTCGGTGTTTCTATGAAGCTTTTCAAGGTAAACTAAAATATTCACAATCAATTAGTATGTCACACATGCACTTATTAAATAAGCCAATATTGACTATAAGCAAGTGCGAGAACAGGTTGTGAGGTGAGATGGACAGCCTTCTCACTTCATGGTGATTTTAAATGAACTGTCGAACCTTCCCATCCGTAAGATTGATTTTACTCCCAAAGATGGTTTCAAGTTTATGAAAGTAGATATAAGTAAACTTCGGTTTATGGATAGTTTGGCTTTATTGAATGGTGGGTTAGACAACTAGCCAAAGAATACTGAACAGATCCACAAAATAGAGAATATCCTTGATAACCTAGCAAACCCAGTACCAAATATCATCTTCCTTGAGACTTCAATCTACCCATTAAAATGGAGAATAGTAAACAAAACATTATAGCAGGAAGTCAACCTGGAAATAACCACCACAGGTCAGAGAACTACTGAGATTTTGTGACAAATTCTCGCCGTCAGCATTACAGAACAACAGCTAGGAAGGAGAACACGCTGGCCTGATCAACTTTATCCGCTGCTCCTTGAGCCCACATCATCCCAAACATGATGTAATCACCCCAGAAGGCAGCTAAGTACCCAGTGACCTAAATGTGACCGAAATATACAACAAAACCTAACCTACTAGCTCATCTCGACCTCATTAGTGGTGCTCCCTGGAGGAAGCTAACCTGACGTTTGCTGCTGCCACATCAACGAGTCTACCCATCTGCCTGCGTACATCTCTGCTGCTATCATGCAAAACAATTCTAAGCTCGGTAAGGCTGCAAAGAAAGATAACACACCTATCAGGATGAACCCAACCAGCCAAGCTAGCAACAGGAATAACGCGGCTGTCTCCCCCCTAGCGGCAACCGGGGGGTGACCGACCCTCCCTGCGTCAACAATAACAAACCTTCCCAGCTTGAAGCGTTGTCGCCGACTCGAGCCATGCAACAGTTAAGTAACCATATGGAGCAACTTAAACGAGCTGCCTCCCCATGTTCTGACTTTAAGCGTCTCGCTGATAATCCATGGTTCAAATTATTGACTCAGATACATGATGACCAAAAGTCTATAATCCGAGAGCAGTCGGACCTGATAATGAAGCTACAGAGTGATGCTTTGGCCATGCACAAGATTAACCAAGATCTGTCTGCCAGAGTCGGCCACCTCGAACAGGAATTAAGCTCTCTGCAGATCTCGGTTACTAACTCTAAATCAGCAGAAACCTCTAAGAAGCAAGAAGAGATGTTACAAAAGTTAGAGAACCATTTTAACTCCCTACAACAGCAACACACTACAACCAAGACGAATCAGATCAACTTAAGCTCTTGATTCTGTTATCATCTCATCACTTGATTTTCCCCATGAAACTGACAGGGAAAACTGTACTGCCATCGTGATCCAGGAATTGCGTACTAAGCTGAATTATTCAATCGAAGCAAGTGACATCAAGTCAGCTTATAGAGTGGGTACGAAATCATCTGGCACAAATAACAGGAAGATACGTGTGAAGTTAGATAGCTGCTCCCGCAAGTCTGACCTTATCACTGCTGCAGTCGGTGGGAAATCCAATGTTTATGTGAACGAATGTCTAACCAGATTCAGACAAAATCTCTTATATAAACTACGTGGAATCTGCAAAAGTTCCCCTGCTATTAAACATTGTTTTGTGCGCGATGGTAAAATAATAGCTAGGAAGACTGACTCTGGAAAAACTTATGTCATACCACTGAGGCACACCTCACTTCCTTCCTGGCTGACTGTGGGATATCAGCTGAATAACCAGATCATAATTTGTAGTCTCACATACAACCAAAGTGTACTTAAGCTCTGCCTTTCCTTTCCAAAGGTTTTTTATTTTATTTTATTTTTTTTGTTTTTGTCATCTATGCCTGTTTTTTTACTCTTAATTATTTGTTCTTAGTTAATCCCTTGTCACTAAACCTAGGGATCTTATTACCCTGTTATATTTAAGTAACTTGGTATTTTGTTTCATGTAATCATTTATTGGAATTAAGCAATAGTATATTGTTTGTATCATCTACCACAGTATCATAGTAAATCTTCCACATTATAATACTCTCAACCGTTTTATTTTTACACTTAGATTTATATTAGAGTAAAATTCAAGATTTACTCAGATATACATGTCTCTTTTGTTTTCTTTCTTTTCGGAATTATCTATTTGAGCTCACTTTTTGTTTTCTTAGGTTCATACCAACTATAGGATTTTAATTAACCATTACTAAGCTAATTATCCTCAAGTTCATTTTACTTTATGATTATTATTTTTCTCATTATTTTTTATTTTACATTTATATTGTCAGTCTCTACTGATTTTGTTTTTTATTTTACCTACTTCTGTGTCCTTCCTGGCTATCTATTGGATCTCAATTTTACTTCTAAATTGTTACTATTTATTGTATTTGCTTTTATTCCTGTGCTTTCCTATCATGTATCTTGTATCGTGATCCCTCTGCATCTCTATGCACACTGATATTGATCCTGATCAAAATCTTCTGTCTCATATCTACACAACCAGCACATTGATCATCATTATTGCAAGTATTTCACAGCACACCAGGCTAAAAACAAACTCCAAAACACCTGTTATCAGTTTACAACCAAAATGTTAGATCACTTGGTAAACATTTTGACGATTTAAATGCATTACTCACAGCACTAGGTACTAACTTATCGTTCATTATTTTAACAGAAACTTGGCTAAATAAAAACTATACCCAACTCTACAACTTAGCTGGTTATAAAGCCATTCATAACTGTAGGCCAAATAAAAAAGGTTGGCACAGCTATATATTACCGAGATACATTTATCTGCAACAGTATTATTAGTGACAGAGATGACTACTGTGAATATACTTTTGCTCAGTTTACAATTAAATCCCTTAAATCCTCATTGACTATTGGAGCCATCTATAGATTTCCCAATACTAACATAGCTTCTTTCTCAGACAACCTAAGTAATCTTATTATAAACAACAATCTCAACAAAAACCACATCATTCTGGGAGGAGACTTTAATATTGACCTGGGTCAACAAAATTGCTCTCAAGTTGACTATTTCCTTAACAGCATGAACTCCTGTATACTAATCCCCACAATCACCAAACCTACCCGAGTCACTCAAACATCAGCCACTACCTTGGACCACATATGGACTAACATAACAGCTCCCCTTGTATCTGGTATAATCTACGACAGAACAACTGACCACTATCCTACCTTTCTCATAGCGAACATGGACATAACACCACCAAAAAGCAAGAAACTTTCATTTAGGCTACACAGTGAATCAGCTTTGGGCAATCTTACAGATGCATTTCACAATATTAATGTGGGAGTATGTCTCCCAAGATCCTCCCACAGCCGACTTGAATGGCTCATTGCAGTGCACAGTGCACAGATCTTCGTGCACAAAGCCTATCTCTCTTAATCCTGGATAGTGACCTAGCATGTTGGGTATCTCCAGAATGCCCACTTAACCAGGAACACTGTTAAAATACGTAGGCCGCCGTATGTCTAGGCAGGAAGTAGATACAGGGAGCTAAGTATACTTGCTACCAAAGGGTCAGTGAGTACATGGCTGGTGCCCGCTGAGACAGAGGGGAAGGCGCCAGCAGCGTCTGACCTCTGGGGTCAACCGGCGCGATCGGAATAACAGCTATGACGTGTTCATGACGTCACTCCTGCTACTGCTCATCGAACGAGCTAATATGATTGGTTCCCGCTCATTTGCTGCAATGCTATTGGTCAAATTGTAACTCCTTTTGTGTTGTGTGCCACGAGATGCCCGGCACCCTTGCAAACTCATTCACGTGAGAGAGACCATACGAAGAGGACGTGTTCTGTTCTACCGGCCAATAGACTGATCACCGTCTATCCCTCACCGTCAAGTTAACTCAGCGTCTTTGCGATATACCACACACTCGCCAGAATCACGAGTGCGAATATATGGTTTAGAAGCCTAAAGTGACAAATCTCCAGAGCGAAACAGACTGGTATCAGGTAACCCCTGGTGACAAAGATCGTTGTGAGTGACTCAGAGTGAACTAAGGCAGTGCCGCCGCCTAAGTAATCTGTGTGTGACATTACCACAGTGTACAGTGTAGTGCATGGTACCGCCACTCATCCTGAGCGTGTACCTCGAGCGCCCGCCGCCGCCCTCACTCCTACGTGACGTCACCACCTCACGCACCGTCAGGGCCAGTGTGTGCGCGTGTGTCTGTCTGTTAAGCATACAGCACGCTTTACTCACGAAATCATCTCAAGATACTGCAAGTACCCTCCGTGTCTACGAGCGAAACCAGCTATCAGGCCACCTACGAGTGCTTGTATAAACGAGTCTGAGTGAGTGCGTAAGGAAAGGTACCTTATCTGTAAGTACAAGATCTTGTCATTGTTTTATTGTGTCTGTGTTGATCTGAGGGATCAACCACAGTTCTCACCTTCTTATACCTGTCGCAGGTTATAGGTGAATCGACGGTGTATGCGTGTTTATCTGTGTGGTATCACTGCATTTCACTCGTCTGTGGATGTGAGCTTCACATACACCACACATTTAGTTATTGTGTGATTATTATTGTGTTTATTGCATATCATCATTACCGAGTATCCGGTTGGAACTCTTGTGATCCCTTTGCATACCGGCAGTTAGGTTGCCGTGTTAATGATTGGCTGTCAACTGTGTTAAGTTAGGTGTTTCTCCACGAGTGGATACGAGTCGATTAGCCAGACGTCAAGAGTCTCGCTAATGCAACCATAGCTTTGCTGACGCCAATCGAAAGTAAATCAAGCACCCTTTGTATTAGTGGTTAAGTTAGTAAATAAACTACTGTTAAGCTTTATGCGGTGTTTCCGTTGAACCACTTCTGAATACTGCCAATATTACTCAAGCCTTCAGCTCTAAGTGTCTTCAACACCGAGTTGCCTGTAAGTCACTAAACTATAAATTTGATGAGGACCCTAGGAGTCCCTTAAAGTGTTACATCATTGAGGAGATTCCAACGACCAACGTGGAGCAGGACCAGGTGAGGCTAGTCTGAGAAGAGACCCACAAGGACTCTAACTCGACCTTGCTCCCAGGCCCTGTACGGTTGCTCTCGTATTTTCTATTCTGCTAATTCCGACAGCTTCGTGAAGCGTCTGCCTCATGTACATTGGCGACGTACGCATTGCAGTCGTGACAGCAAAAAAAAGAAAACCCCCACAATTAACTGGGATTCTGAATTCAATAATACCCAGGATATAAATTCATTAGCTAACCTCTTCCTCTCCAAAACTCTAAGCCTCTACAACCTTCATTGTCCCCTTCTTACCAAGCAAGTAACTGACAAAAGATTAAACAATCCATGGCTCACAAGCGGCATTCTCAATTCAATCAACAAGAAACATGAATATGAAAAGAAACTTAGGATTGGCCTAGTTTCAAAGGAAGTAGCTAAAAGGTACTCATCAATGCTTACCAGTATCATAAGAAAGGCAAAACTTGCATATTATGTGAATAGATTCAATGAAGCAAAAGGCAACATGAAAAGCACTTGGAAAACCATCTCTAGTATCCTAGGAACTAAACAACACTCACATAACCAAATAAAACTCTACAAGGATGGGGATATACCGTCAACTGATTTAGAAATGGCAAATGAATTTAATAGTTTCTTTTCATCGGTTGGTGCTAATCTTGCCAGTAAAATCCCACAGACTCAGACACATATTAACACATATCTCTCAGGCAGCTATCCAAACTCTCTTCTCCTTTCACCAATCAGCCCGGCAGATGTTGTGTCCATCATACACTCTCTAAAAACAAAGGCAGGGAACACCAGTGAAATTCCGTCCATTGTATACAAGAGAGCCTCCCATGCCCTTGCCCCACCCATAGCCCTACTGTTCAACAAATCTATAGAGTGTCACACCTTCCCTGATATCCTCAAAAAAGCAAGAGTAACGCCAGTCCATAAAGGAGGCAATCCGGCGGACATAAACAATTATAGACCAATATCAAATCTACCCATTCTATCAAAAATATTTGAAAAAATTCTTTACAAACAGTTCTATTCCTACCTCGTAAAATTCGACATACTCAGCCCCTGCCAGTTTGGCTTCAGGTCCCAAAAGAGCACCAACGATGCAATCATTAGTCTCCTTGACGTAATCTACTCAGCCCTTGACAAAAATGAGTTTCCGATTGGACTCTTCATTGACCTAAGAAAAGCCTTTGATACTGTTAATCACAACTACCTCTTACTTAAACTCCAGCATTATGGAATCCGAGGCCTTGCCCTTGACTACATCCGATCCTATCTTAGTGACAGACACCAATATGTAACTATCAATGAAACAACTTCTTCCACTCTACCAATTACCATTGGAGTGCCACAGGGCAGTATCTTAGGACCTCTTCTATTTCTTATATATATATACGATCTGCCTAATGTCTCTAATATTCTCAAACCTATATTGTTTGCTGACGATACTACTCTTATCTATTCAGACCTCAACCCACATACACTAAATAATGTTGTGAATAATGAATTAAAAAAAGTCCACTTATGGATGTCAACTAACAAACTAACATTAAACATCGAAAAGACTTACTACATCTTATTTGGAAGCAAATCATCAAATGCAATTCAGCTACAGATAGACAACATTAACATCAGTAATAAAAATGATGGCAAGTTTCTTGGCCTATTCCTAGACAAGAGACTCAACTTCAGCACCCACATTCAACACATAACTAAGAAAGTCTCTAAGACAGTTGGTATACTCTCCAAAATCAGATATTATGTTCCTAACTCTGCTCTCCTCTCTCTCTATTATGCTCTAATCTACCCCTATCTTAATTATGGTATCTGTGCATGGGGGTCTACCACTGCAAACCACCTTAAGCCCATCATCACCCAGCAAAAATCTGCTATCAGAATAATAACTAACTCTGCTTTCAGACAACACTCAGCTCCCTTGTTTAAATCCCTAAACTTGCTAAATATTAACTCCCTCCACACATTCTCTTGTGTCAACTACATCTACAAAACCCTGTTCTTAAATGCAAACCATGCTCTGAAACACTCTCTGGACAGATGTAATAGGACCCATTATCACCACACCAGAAATAAATATCTCTTTGATATCCCCAGGGTCAAACTTAATCTGTGTAAACACTCTATGCAAATTAAGGGACCGAGTCTATGGAACTCACTCCCTAGTGAATTGAAAAACTGTAAAACTTTTGCCTTATTTAAAAACAAAACCAAAAAGTACTTAATTTCATCTTCTTAGTTTCGTACACTGAGCTTTATTTTTTGCTCTGTATCTAGTGTTACCCAATCTCCTAATTCTTATGTATTTAACCCAAACAACCTTATCATTGTGTTCATTGCTGTCTTCCTTTATGTGCTAGCCATTTGCTGTATTGTGCCTACCAAATTTTGTCAACTACCATTCAAGCTTTCATTGCAATCAATCTTAGCTACCTAAGTGCTTTATTATACTGTACCTACAATTTTCTCTCATCTTTTTTTTTTCTTTTTTCTTTTCTTGCCATGTAACTGTTATCATTTCTTTTTTATAATTTTTGCTAGTATTTACCTACTAAAAATTTTCTTAGATTAAGGACCTGCCCGAAACGCTGCGCGTACTAGTGGCTTTACAAGATTGTAATTACCATATTATATGTTCTCACATTCCCAATGTACCTTCTTGTATATGAATAAATAAATAAATAAATAAATAAATAATAAATAAGTAATATTCACGAACAATGAGGAGCTAATCAAAGACATTACTGTCTCAGGCACTACGTACTCGGACCACAAGCTCATTGAAGTGCAAACTAACATTAATAACGGTAGTAGGCCCAAGAGAAAACAAGTGAGATTGGCTATTCAATAAATTCAATTTTAATAATAAAAGGATAGACTGGGAGAAAATAAACAGGGAACTTACAAACATTCAATGGGAAAATGTTCTAAGAAATAAAAGTCCTACACAAGGAATAGAAAAACTGACTTCTGAAGCATATGAAGTCTGTCTGAAACATGTTCCTTTGAGGAAAGCCAGAAAGAGGTCAAATGTAGAAAGAGAACGCAGACGACATTGCAAAAGAAGGAAGAAATTAACGGAAATGCTTAAGCAGACACGACTCTCCATACAAAGAAGAAATAATTTAAACAGGGAGATTGAAGAAATCGAGCAGAGACTGAAGCATTCCTATCAGACTGAAGAAAGGCAACTAGAACAGAAAGCAATTCAAGAAATAAAGAAAAACCCAAAATATTTCTTCACATATGTTAAATCAAAAGCGAAAACCACTGCCAGTATTGGACCTTTTCGTATTAGTGAAGGTTCATACACTGAGGATGACAAAGAAATTAGTGAAATCCTAAAAAAGCAGTATGAGGACATGTTTAGCACTCCGATACACAGCATGAAAGTGGAAGATTCCGACACTTTCTTTATGAATGATATCCATACACCTGTAAATATAACTGATATCAACACGAGCATAACAAATTTTGAAAGAGAAATTGACAATATGCCAATGCACTCGGCCCCAGGTCCAGACTCATGGAATTCAATATTTATAAAGAAATGCAAAGTGCCAGTAGCACAGGCACTCAGTATAGTGTGGAGGAAGAGCTTGGACACAGGGGAGATACCAATGCACTTAAAGCAGCAGACATTGCCCCTCTACACAAGGGTGGTAGCAAAGCATTCGCAAAAATTATGGACCAGTTGCACTAACGTTCCACATAATAAAAGTATTGAGAGAGGGTGATCAGGAGTCAGGTCACTAGATTCATGGCATCCAATGACCCCAAATCCAGCCAACATGGATTTAGAGCAAGAAGATCATGGCTCTCACACAGCTACTTGACCACTATTACAAAATCACTGAGGCATTAGAAGAAAAACATAATGCAGATGTCGTGTACACAGATTTTGCAAAGGCATTCGACAAATGTAACCATGGGTGATTGCATACAAATGAGGTCATGGGTATAACTGGTAAAGTAGGACACTGGATACTCAATTTCCTGTTGAACAGAACACAAAGAGTAACAGTCAATCAAGTAAAATCGAGTCCGAGCGCAGTTAAAAGTTCTGTACCTCAAGGTACAGTCCTTGCACCACTGCTGTTCCTTATTCTCATATCAGATATAGACAAAAATACAAATCATAGCTTCGTGTCATCCTTGCAGATTATACAAAAATCAGCATGAAATTACCTCTGCTGAAGCATTGATAAACTAAAAACAGATATTAACGAAGTTTTCGATTGGGCACAGAAAATAACATGATGTTTAACGTGATAAATTCTAGGTACTCAGATACGGCAAAAATGAGGATCTGAAAACATAATACAGGGTACAAAACACAATCGAATTTGCCCAAAGTAGGAAAACAGCAGTCAAGGATTTGGGAATAATGATGTCCGACGACCTTAACGTTTAGGGAGCATACCAAGCAAGTATTGCGTCAGCCAGATAAATGATAGGATGGATTGCGAGAACCTTCAAGTCCAGAGATCCCACCACAATGGTTGCACTCTTCACATGACCTGTGTTGTCCCGTCTTGAGTACTGCTCAGTACTCACTTACCCCTTCAGAGCAGGAGAGATTGCTGAAATAGAGGAATACAGAGAACTATACGGCATGCATAGACGGGATAAAGCACATAAATTATGGGATCGTCTCACAGCTCTCCAAATGTACTCACTAGAAAGGAGACGAGAGAGGATACCAATAATATACACATGGAAAATACTGGAGGTACAGGTCCCAATCTGCACAGTAAAATAACAACGTACTGGAGTGAACGACATGGAAGAAATGCCGAATAGAACCAGTGAATAGCAGAGGTGCCATGGGCACAATCAGAAAACACTGTAATGAACATCAGAGTCCGCAGTTGTTCAACAGCCTACAGCGAGCATCAAATTATTGCCGGAACAACCGTGGAAATCTTCAAGAGGAACTAGATTGTTTTCTTCAAGGAGTGCCGGACCAACCGGGCTGTGATTGGTATGTTAGCCTGCGGGCCCAAGTCAGTCTGGCCCCGGGCCGGGCTTGGGGAGTAGAAGAACTCCCAGAACCCCATCAACCAGGTATCAACATATCAAGAGTGGTAAACCTACCTGCTACACCTCTGTTTTGTTTGATG
>WNGS01049069.1:0-25094 GCA_020271785.1 Procambarus virginalis | reverse complement strand
AATCTATGAAAATTCCATTTATCAATGCAATCGCAAACATTGAAATGTAATCGTAACATATTTGTATTGCTTGTGTTAGTCTTATGTGCCACAGATGGCGTTGTTGTTAAAAAAAGCATGTTTTTTAACTGTCACAGGTGTGGCATCTAGATAGTAGGTATATAAAAACACGCACGTATTTGAATGGAACGTTGTGTCAAAATTTCAAAGCCATCGGTGAAGAACTTTCGGAGATAAAGCGTGTGTTGCTCCTACGTCCCAGATGGCTGTTTTAAAAAAAGAAACATGTTTTTTCCTGTCACAGTTGAGCATGAATATAGTAATTAAATAAAAAAAACTCGCCTATTCCAATGCAACGTTGTGTCAAAATTTCAAAGCAATCGGTAAAGAGGTTTCGAAGATTTCCCTCACATGAAAAACACATGAAAAGCATGCTTTTTTCCCGTCTCAGACGTTATATCGATATAGTATGTATATAAAACCCGCTCGGAAGCGAATGGAACTTGTGTGAAAATTTCAAAGCAATCGTGAAGAACTTTTGTAGTATTAGCGATTGTGAACAAACGAACATTTCCATTTTTATGTATATATAAAATCTTATATAAATACAGTATAATTTACAGTGTGGAATATAAGGCAGTGAGGGCCACGCCGGCGCCCTGTAGGCCTCCCACAGTGAAGGTGTGGGGGGAGGGGTGTTGTTGTGCGGTGCGGCGAGGGGGGGTCATCCATGTGCCACCCAGTGATTATATAAATATATTTGGAAAAGAAAAACAGAAATTAGCAATCATGTTTAGTGTTAATGGAGCTCACAGTGTGTCAGTCTACAAGTGTATGATTCATAAAATTCGCCATTGTGTAGTGATATACAAGTAAATTGTACCAGTGTTTAAGTGTCACCCAGACCCCCCCTCTCCCCTCAAGGCGAGCGGTGTCCGGTCAACCCCCACCCCCTCCCCGCGAGCCGGCCTCACCGCACACTGTACCTCCTGCCATCCCACCCTGCGGCTGGGCGTCTCTCACGCACCTATTCACCGCCCACACAGTGCCCGTTGCAGAGATGTGTCACCCTCCATGCACCCAGATATGGCACAGGTCACAGCAAGCATTCAGGTTCTTCCCAAAAGGGAGGGAGACAAAGTGCCCACATGAGTGGTGAGCGCGAGGGACAGCTAACTACCCCTGCCGCCACCACCCGTGATCACCCTCCCACGCCACGCCTATGTCACAGCCCGCCCGGGGGACGGAGGGGACTCCCCCAACTAACCAGGAACCCCTCAGCCAAGAACACGGTCCTGGGAACAATGTACCCAGAGGCGCACCCAGAGGGGGACCCAGACTCAGAGGAACGTGTCGGGTTTGTGAGGAAGCTCACAGCCTTAGAAACGATGGAACCCTACGTCAGCACAACGGCTGTGAGGGTTCATGGACGTTACCTGTAGAGAGGGAAGGCCCACAGGCCCCCCCGGCACCCCCACACATCCCAGCAAACTTCATGTCATCAGATGACCTCCTGGGGGCCATCAAAGCATCCACCACCAGAACTCTTCCCCACATTCCTAAAGCTGCGCGCCCATTTGCAGCAGGGAAATATACAGACCTTCTAAGGAAAGTGAATGAACGGTCTGAAAATCTTAATGCTGCAGCCACCATCAAAGCATGGCATAATTTGCTCCTGTTTGGCAATATTTGCTTAGGCGTACCTGCAAGAGGAGGCAAGTCACTAGCCTCATCAGTCACTAGGGCAATAAATAATTTCCCCAGAGCTGACAACTTGATCCCCATCCCTCCTCAACGCAAAAACCGTCGTGGAAGACCCAAGAGTTCCAATGATAATTTTAAGCTTGGAACACAAGTGACCAAGAAAATTGAAGAGGGCAACACAGTAGGGGCAATTAGGTTACTTACCAGTGAAGAAACAATCGCCCCTAGAGATACAGCAACTGCCGACTCACTGAGAGAGAAGCACCCTCCCAGAGTACCATGGGAACCCACTGCTCGGGACACAAATGCCCCAGACATGGGACCTCTATTCCTCCAAGCATCAGAGGTATACAAAGCCATCATGTCATTTCCACCAGGCTCAGCAGGGGGATACACTGGAGTAAGACCTCAGCACCTCAAGGAGATGACAAACCCAGTTCTCGGCGAAGTTGCCGAGACACTGCTGTCAGAGATCACGAAGTTTGTCAACGACTGTCTCTCCGGGTTGATCCCAGATACAATTAAACCGTTCTTCTTCGGAGCATCCCTTTGTGCCCTTAAGAAGAAGGATGGTGGAGTCAGACCCATTGCCGTGGGCAACACACTTCGGCGCCTTGTTGCTAGGGCAGCTGTCAGAAAAATCAGCATAGACGCTGCAACGATGCTTCGACCCCATCAACTAGGTTTTGGTGTCCCCCATGGCTGTGAAGCAGCAGCTCATGCAGCACGAGCCTATATCAAGGACCTCCCAGTAAATAAGGCATTAATTAAATTAGACTTTAAAAATGCCTTCAACCAGGTAAAAAGGGATGTGGTACTGGAAGCAGTTCGAACCAGCTTTCCTTGTCTACTTCCTTTCGTTTCAGCAGGGTACAGTAGGGAATCGACACTGTTGTTTGGGGAACATGAAGTTGTTTCCGCAGAAGGTGTCCAGCAGGGAGACCCACTTGCCCCTTTTCTTTTCTGCATGGCAGCTAAGGAGGTCACAAGTAGGTTGTCCAGCGAATTCAACATCTGGTTCCTGGACGATGGCACCCTGGCAGGGACACAGGAATCCCTGCTAGGAGATCTTCAGCTAGTGAAATCTAGGGGAGAGGAGTTAGGCCTTACACTAAATCCATCAAAGTGTGAAATCATCTCGTCCAACCAATCAATCATAAATGCAGTACAAATCTTATTGCCAGGAGCCCAAGTGATCGCTCCCACCGACAGTGTGCTGCTAGGGGCACCTCTGGGCTCGAACGCCATTGAGGTAGTCCTCGAAGAAAAGCTTAAAGACCTGAGGAGGATGGAGGCGCGAATAGGGGCTTTGGATGCTCATGATGCGTTGTACCTTCTTACAAGGTGCCTGGCCTTGCCCAGACTTACCTATTTCCTCAGGTGTGCTCCTTCTTTTGACAGCCCAAAATTAACGGAATACGATTCACTCCTAAAGACAATAACTATGAAAGTGTTAAACCTCTCCCTGCAAGATGACCAGTGGGACCAAGCAACGCTCCCAGTTAGACTCGGGGGTATAGGTATTCGCAAGGCGACACAGTTAGCATTGCCGGCATTCTTATCCTCGACCAGTGCTACAAGTGAATTAGTGAAGGAAATACTACCAGAATACCTAAGGAACTCCATTGGGATTCGTGATCCCAAATTTGTGGAAGGAGCTGGTCGGTGGGACACACTCGCCAATTCACACACCCGACCAACTTGTCCAAACGACGGTAAACAGGCCAAATGGGATAGCCCATAGTGGAGAACATCGCCAAAGCATTGCTGGACGTAGCTTCTCAGAAGGACAGAGCGCGTCTCCTAGCTGTGCAAGCCCCCCATGCTGGGGACTTCCTGTTGGCAGTCCCTAATTCCGCCTTGGGCACCCGCCTGGATCATCGGGCCCTAAGTATTGGTGTTGCTCTGCGCCTTGCCGCCCCTATCTCCACCGAGCACCGGTGTATTTGCGGCCAGGCACGGGCAGACCAATACGGCAGCCATGGTCTCATCTGTCGTAAGACACAGGGAAAGATTGCCAGACACGAGGCAGTCAATGACATCATCAAGAGAAGTTTGGCTACAGCTGGGTGTCCAGCACAAAGGGAACCCCAGCTGTGCAGACCTGACAACAGCCAAAAACGCCCAGATGGAGTCACCCTGCAGCCATGGAGGGAAGGTAAACAGGTCGTATGGGATTACACCTGTGCATCTACATTGGCTGATACCTATTTACGTTACAGCTCAGCGGAGGGAGGTGGGGCAGCCACCTTCAGGGAGACCCAGAAAATCCACAAGTACAGAAACCTAGAACGTTGTTACAGGTTCGTGCCGATAGGCTCAGAGACTCTGGGCGCCTGGGGTAAATGTGCACTCAAGTTTTTAAAGGAGGTTGGTGAGGAACTCATTGGGAAAACTAGAGACCCACGAGCAGCCAGTTTCCTATTCCAGCGCCTCAGTGTCGCAGTGCAGAGGGGAAATGCGTGCTGTATCCTGGGTACGCACCCAACCTCCGAGGAGCTGGACGAGGTCTTCGAACGCTGATTGTTTAATTGTTATATATTTGTGTGTGTGTGTGTGTTCTCTGTAAACTGTAGCATTGCAATAAAATAAAACAAAACATACAAAAAAATAATAGGGGTGGTAGGAGAAGAAAAGAATAAGTATTCAGTGAGAATCCACAAGATCTTCTCTGAATGCTCTTTGTTTTCTTCTTCGAGGATGTGGGTCCCTGCAATTGCACCAGAGGTGGTACCCCTAATATATATATATATATATATATATATATATATATATATATATATATATATATATATATATATATATATATATATATATATATATATATATATATATATATATATATATATATATATATATATATATATATATATATATATATATATATATTATATATATATATATATATATATATATATATATATATATACAATGTTATTAAATATGACCGAAAAAGTAAGATTAATAATTCTAACACGAATTTTCTCAATTTTCCTTATGTTTGTTTTTACTGATGACGGTAAATGAAAAATCAATTCTCCAAAATTCATTTTTATTTCTTAGTCTGACGCGACACTTGAGCGCGTTTCGTAAAACTTATTACATTTTCAAAGACTTTAGTTAACCACACACTGAACAGAGTTTAAACAGCTTTTCTTTTTTATACCTGCATTTGGGTGAGGTGACATGTTACAATGGTTTGGGGTGAGGTGAGAACAAACACAGAACACGAAACAATGGGTATAAGCTAAAGGGAAGAATAGATCTGTAACTGCAGAAGGCCTATTGGCCCATATTTCTTGATGTTTCTATATTGGAGCGGAGTCTTGAAGTGGGTAGAATATAGTTGTGCGTTAATTGGCTGTTGATTGCTGGTGTTGACTTCTTGATGTGTAGTGCCTCGCAGATGTCAAGCCGCCTGTTGTCGCTGTATCTATCAATGATTTCTGTGTTGTTTGTTAAGATTTCTCTGGTGATGGTTTGGTTGTGGGAGAGATTATATGTTCCTTGATAGAGCCCTGTTGCTTATGCATCGTTAATCGCCTGGAAAGAGATGTTGTTGTCTTGCCTATATATTGAGTTCTTTGGGCTTACAGTCCCCAAGTGGGCATTTGAAGGCATAGACGACATTGGTCTCTTTCAAAGCGTTCTGCTTTGTGTCTGGAGAGTTTCTCATGAGTAGGTTGGCAGTTTTCTTGGTTTTATAGTAAATCGTCAATTGTATCTTCTGATTTTTGTCTGTAGGGATAACGTTTCTATTAACAATATCTTTCAGGACCCTTTCCTCCGTTTTATGAGCTGTGGAGAAGAAGTTCCTGTAAAATAGTCTAATAGGGGGTATAGGTGTTGTATTAGTTGTCTCTTCAGAGGTTGCATGGCGTTTTACTTTCCTTCTTATGATGTCTTCAATGAAACCATTGGAGAAGCCGTTGTTGACTAGGACCTGCCTTACCCTACAGAGTTCTTCGTCGACTTGCTTCCATTCTGAGCTGTGGCTGAGAGCACGGTCGACATAAGCGTTAACAACACTCCTCTTGTACCTATCTGGGCAGTCACTGTTGGCATTTAGGCACATTCCTATGTTTGTTTCCTTAGTGTAGACTGCAGTGTGGAAACCTCCGCTCCTTTCCATGACTGTTACATCTAGAAAGGGCAGCTTCCCATCCTTCTCCATCTCGTAAGTGAAACGTAACACAGAATTCTGCTCAAACGCTTCTTTCAGCTCCTGCAGATGTCTGACATCAGGTACCTGTGTAAAAATGTCGTCAACATACCTGCAGTATATGGCCGGTTTCAAGTTCAAGTCGACTAAGACTTTTTCCTCGATAGTACCCATGTAGAAGTTTGCAAACAGGACGCCTAGGGGAGAACCCATGGTGACCCCATCTACTTGCTTATACATGTGCCCATCCGGGCTCATGTATATATATATATATATATATATATATATATATATATAAATACATATATATATATATATATATATAAATACATATATATATATAATACATATATATATATAAATACATATATATATATATATATATATATATAAAATACATATATATATAAATATAATTAATAAATTTTTGGGGTCATATTTATGTGGCTTTTGTTATAGAGTGTGTTTCCTGTTTATTTTTTATATGTTTATGTTTATTTATAGTTCTTGTATGGTCATATTTTTTATATATATAAAATATATATATATATAAATTATTTATTTTATGGTTTTTTATTTTATTGTTGTACATTATATAAATATATAGTAAATATTAGTAGTTGTAGTTGTGTGATTTTTATAATTTTTTTTGTATTAAAAATATATATATAAAATTATATATATTATATTTATTTTTCTTTGGTGTATTTATTTTTAGAGTTTTGGTATATATTTGTTATTTTTTATTTTTATGGTTTATATATATTTTCTGTGTTGGTGTTTGTGGTTGTGTTTTTTTGGTTTGGTTTTATTGTGTATGGGTCAGACTCTAGTATTGTATTGGTTTGGGGGGTTTTTTTAAAATCTAGTAGTTGGATGATGTGGTGTGTTTAGTTTTTTTGGTTTTTTGTGTGGTGATTGTATTGTTATTACGTTTTTTCTTGTTGTTTTTGGATTTGTTGTACTAAGTTTATTATTTCAATTAGTTTTTATTTATCTTTTGTTTGTTTTTCTAAATATATCTATATGGCTCTCTGTATTGTTTGTGTTTTTTTTTGGTTTGTTTTTTTGTGTTTGTTTGTTTTTTTGGGTTTTGTTGTTTTGTGTGTAGTTTTTTTTTTTTTTTTTTTTTTTTTTGGTTGTGTTGGTCCTTTTGTTTTTTGTGTTGTTTTGTGTTTTTTTTTTTTTTTTTAAAAAAAATTGTTTTTATTATTTTTTTTGGTGGTGGTGTGTTGTTTGTGTTTTATTTTTTGTTTTGTTATTTGGTGTTTGTTGTTTGTTGTGTGTTTGTTTTTTGGTTTTGTTTTTTTTGTGTTTTGGTTTTTTTTTTTTTTGTTGTTTTTGTTTTTTTTTTGTGTTTTTTTTTTGTTTTGGTTTTTTTGTTGTTTGGTTTTTTGGTTTTTAGATTTTTATTTTATTTATTTTTTTTATTGATATTTTTTTTGAGTGATTTTTGTTTATTGTATTTTTTTTATTTGTTTTGATTTTTTTTGAAATATTTTGATTTTTAGGTTACTTGGTGTGTATTCTATTTGTTTTGGATTTTTTTTATGTGTGTTTTTGGTGTTTGTTTTTGTTATTTGTTTATTTAGTTTTATTTGGTGTTTATGTGTTTTTTTTTTTTTTGAGTGTGTTGTTGTGTGTTTTATTTTTTTTTGGTGTTGCTTTTGTTTTTGTTATATTATATTAGTTGTTTGTATTTTGTGTTATTTGTTTGGTAGTTTTTATTTTTGAAAAGAGTGTTATATGTGTTGTTGGTGATTTTTTGTTTTTTTGTTTTTTAGATTAGTTTTTATGTTAGTTGCTTTTTTTTGTATTTTTGTTTGTGATGTTAGTTATGTTTGAGTTTTAGAATTTTGTTGTTGCGTTTGTTGTTTTTTTTTTTTTTTTTTTTGTTTTTTTTTTTGTTTTGTTTTTTTTTAAAAAAAAGGTTTGTTTTTTTTTTTTGTGTTGTTTTTTTTTTGTGTTGTTTTTTTTTTTTTTTGTTGGTTTTTTTTATTTTTTGTTTGTTTTGTTTAATTTTTAGAGAGTTTTGTTTTTAGGTTGTTTTTTGTGTGATTTTTTAGTTTTTTTTATGTTTTGTTTATGTATTATTGTGTGTTGTGTTTTTGGTAATTTTATATTTGTTTTTGTTGTTTTAATTTTTTTTTTTTTTTATTTAATTTTATTTTTTTTTATGTGTATTTTTTAATTTTGATTATGTTATGATTGTATTTTGTTTATTTTTTTTTTTATATATTTTTTTATATTTTTTATTATGTTTTTATTAGTTGGTTTTTTTTTGTTTTGTTGTGTTTTTTTTGTTGTTTTTTGTGTTTTTTTTTGTTTATTTGGTTTGTTTTTGTGTTTTATTTGTTTTTGATTTTTTTGATTTTTTTATTTTAAAAAAAAAAAAAAAAAAAAAAAAAAAAATTTTTTTTGGTTTTTTTTTTTTTTTTTTATTTTTTTTTGTATATATTTTTTTTTTTCTAATTTGATTTTTTAATTTTTTTTATTTGTTTTTTTTTTTGATTATTTTTTATTTTTTTTGTTTATTTTTTTTTTTATTTTTTTTTTTTGTTTTTTTTTTTTATATTTTTTTTTTTTTTTTTTTTTTTTTTTTTTTTTGTTTATTTGAATTTTTTTTATTGTTATGTGTTTTTTTTTTTGTTATTATAATATATATATATATATTTTTTTTTTTTTTTTTTTTGTTTTTTTTTTTTTTTTTTTTTTTTGTTTTTTTTATTTTTTTTTATGTTTTATTTTATTGGTTATTTGTTTTTTTTTAATTGTTATTAATATATTTTTTATGTTTTTGTTGTTTGTTGGTTTTTAATATTATTATAAAATATTATGATTATGTGTTTTGTTTAGTATTTTGTTATTATTTTTTGTTTAGTATTTTTGTTGGTTCTGTTACTTTGTTATGTTTTGTTTTTATTTTTTTTATTGATTTTTATTTTGTTTTTGTTTTATTTTTTATTGTTTTTTTTATTTGGTATTTTTTTTTATTTTTTTTATTTGTTTTTTTGTTTGTTTTGTTTATTTGGTGGTGTAAGGACTATTTTTTGGGTGTTTTGTAGTGTTGTGTGCTTGTGTAATGTTATTTTGATTGGGGTTATGTCTTGGAGGTGTTTGTAAATCTTTTTTGTGGTGTTTTCATTTTTGGTGTGTTTGTTGTTTTGAGTTTTTTTTGTTGGCTGTTATTTGTTGGTGTGTGTTTATGTTTGGGGTTGTTTAGTTGGTTGGGTTTACTTTTGGGTGGATTGTTTTTTGTGGATTTGGGGTTTTGATTGTGTTTCTCTATGGTTTGTGGTTTTTGTAGGTTCGGTGTTTGTATGTTGGTTTTGTTATCTGTTGTGGTGTTTTTTCTTGTGCGGTGTTTTTTGGCTAGTTTTGTTTGTAGTTTTGTTGTCTACATGTAGTTGGTGTGGTTTTTGGGTGGTTTTTGTTTTGTGTTTGTGTGATTTTTTGTTCTGGGTTAGGAGGTTGTTGGTGGGGGTGGGAGTATTGTTGGTGTAGTGATTTTTTTGGTTTTTTTGGTTTTGTTGGGGTTGTGTTTGGTTTTGGTTTTGTGGTGTGTGTGGGGATGTGGGGTGGTTTTTGGTGAAAGAGAGATGTTTGGTTTTTTTTATTTTTTTTGTATTATTGTGTTTTTTTGTTTTATGTGTTGGTGTTTAGTGGTGAGTTCTGGTGGTGATGTTTGGGTTGTGGAGGCGTGTGAGTTGTTGATTGGGCTCTGGAGAAAGAACGAGAGAAAAAAAGAGTTTGTTTCGGAATGGCTAAGAGAAGAGAAGAGTGGAGTGTTAGTAAAAGCTTTTTAGTTGTGTTGGGTGATTAGGGTGTATTTGGATATAGGGAGTATGGGTTAGTTAGTTTTTGCTTTGTTGTTTGTGTATAATTCGATGTGAGAGAGGATGTTGGTTTGTATTGATGTATTTGATATTGTGATTTGAGGATTTTTTTTTTTAGATTGGGTATGGTGTGGGTTTTCTTAGTGGGTTTATTGTGAGTGTGTGTGATGTTGTTTTGTTTTATTGAGTGTTGAGTATTTGATTGTTTTGTTTGTCTTGTTTTGATAGTATATTGTATTGGTTGTTAGTTGGTCTTTGTTTTTTTTGGTTTTGGTTTGGTTTTGTTGTTGTTTTTGTGTTGTGGTTTTTGGGAGATTGGTTTGTTGTTTGTGGTTTTTGGGGGTGTTTGTTTGTGTTTTTGTGTTGTTGTTGTTTGGTTTGTGGTGTGTTTTTGGTTATTGTGTTATAAAGAAGAGAAGAGAGAAATGTTGTTGTTTTATTGATTTGTTGAGGTGGCTTTGTGTGTAGGTGAGGGGAAAAGATTGTGTTGTTTATTTTTATTTGTTTTGTGGTGTAATATGTTTTGGGTTGGTTTTGTGTTTGTTGATGTTGAGTTTTGTTGATTGTTCTTTGTGTGTAGGTGTTTATAGTTATTGTATATTATATTGTAGGTTAATATGGTTTTTGTATGTTTGTTTGTAGTCTAAGTTTAGGTTAGGAGAGAGAGAAAAGAGAGAGATGTTGTTTTGGTTTTTTTGTGTTTATTTTTGTGTATCAATGAGATTTTTGAGGGGTTGTTTTGTGTTTTATGTTTTTAGTTTGTTTTATAATAGGTGTTGTTTAATTGTTTGATGTTATATTTTATGTGTTTTTTATGAATTATGCTGTTATTGGTTTGTTTTTTTTTTTGGGGTTTTTTGTTTTTGTTTGTTGTGTTAGTATTTTTTGTGTTGTTTGTTAGATTGTTTTTGTTTTTTTTTATTATGTTTTTATATTTTAGTGGGTGTTTTGTTTGGTGGTTTGTGTGGGGTTGTGGTTGGTTGTGTTGGGATTGATTGTTTTGGTTTTTGTTGTTTGGTTGTTTTATAGGTATTTTGTTGTTATTTTTGTTTTATATTTTGTGGTTGTGAGTTTTGATGGGTTTTTTTTGTTTATTTGTTTATGTATATGTATTTGTGTATTTTGTTGTGGATTTGAGTGTTTTGTTGGTTGTTGGTGTTTTTGTTGGTTTGTTGGTTGTGGTTAGTATGGTTTTTTTGATAGTTAGGTTTTTTTTTTGTTTGGTTTTTATTTTAGTGTTTTGTTGTTTGGTTTTGTTTTTTGTTATTGTATTGTTTTGGGTGTTGTTGTTTTGTGGTGGGGTTTTTTTGGTGGTGTTGTGTTTTTGGTGGTTGTGGTGTTGGTTTGGTTTGGTGTTGGTTGTTTTTGTTGTTTTTGGAGAGAAGAAAAGAGAGGTCGAGGAAAAGAGAGATCTTGAGTGTTTTGGTGTGGGGGGGTGTTTTTTGTGGTGTTTTGTGGTTTTGTGGTTTTGTTGATGGGGTTTTTGTTTTCAGGTGTAGTGGTGTTTGGTGTTGTTGTAGTTTTGTGAGCTGTGTTTGTGTTGTTGTTTGTGGTTGTTGTAGAGATTGTTGGGTCGTTTTTAATTGGTGCGTGTATAGGGATTATGTTGATGTTTTTCTAAGGGAGGTTTGTGGTTGTACTTTGTTATGATGTGTTTTCTGTAGGATTGTTGTTTGTGTGGGTTTGTTTTGGTGTGTTTGGGGGTGTTTTTGTTTGTTTGAGAAAGGAGAGAGGAGGGAAAACGCTAGAGAGAGAACCGCAGCTCGCGCGACGAAGCGCGCGCGTTGTTTTGTGGTGTTGTTTGTTTGATTTTGTGTGGGTTGCCCGCGCGAGCGCTCTTCTCATGTTGTTATTTCGTTATTATTCATTGTTGTTTTGTTTTTTGTGTGTTTTTTGTGGTTTTGTTGGTTGGTCGGGCTTTGTTGGCGCTTTGTTTGTGTTCTTCGTTTCGGCGCCGCGCATATGTTCCTGTGGGTAGTTTGTTTTTTTTTCAATGTGAGATGCAATTTTTTTCGTCTTATCTGTGTTCGCGTTGGGAGGGAGGTGTTTCTTTGTTTGGATTTGGGATCTGAAGAGAGAGAAGAAAGCGAGCGCGCGCAACAACACATATACTGGATTGGTGTTTAGGAGTGTTGTGTTTTAGGTAAAGTTGTTTGCTCTGGTGGTTTTCACTGTGTTTTCGATGTGGGGAGTGATTGTTTTGTCGGTTTGGTATGAGTCATTGGGAGAAGGCGAGAGAGGGGCGAGACAGATTGTTTCTTTGTAGCGGGGAGCGTGATTTGAAGAGTTTTAGAGCGAGATAGGGGAGCGAGAGAAGGTTGAGGGGTGAATAGATTTGGTTTTGATTTTGTGGATGGAGTAGTTTTTGGGTGTTTTGTGTTGTGTTGGTGCGTGTGTAATGTTTTTTGGTTTTTTTTTGTTGTTGTTTTTCTGTTGTTTGGTTGGGTCTCTGTTGATTCTCTGTGTGTTTTGAGGGGACAGAGAGAGAGAGGGGTGGGATGTTAGAGAGGGGGCCAGCGGGAGAGGGGAGAGAGAGGAGATGGGTGGTGGATCCTTCAGACAGAGGAGAGAGGGGGAGAGAGTTTTGGGGGTGGTATATTTGATTTGACGTGTTTTTTTTGTTTTTTGATATTGTGTTTTATGTTTTGAGTGGGGATTGTTGTTTGAGTTGGTTGTGGTGTGTTGTTTTGGTTTGGGGGGGTTTGTTGTTTGTCTATATTTTAGTGTTAGTTGGTATTTTTTGAGTGTGTTGTTTGGGTTGGAGGGTTTTTGGTTTTGGGAGTGGTTATGTTTGTGGAGTTTTTCATTTTTTATTTGTGTGTTGTAGGTGTATGTGTGTGTTGTAGATTGTGGTTGAGTGGTTTTGTTTTGTTGTGGGGTTGGTGTGTTTTTGTGGTATTTGAGGATTTTTGAGCTTTTGTTGTTGTTATAATTTAGTGTTGGCTTATTTTTTTTTTTTGGGTTGGTTTTGTGTGGTTGTTTTGGGTTTTGTTTTGGGTGTTTTGTTTTTTTTAGGTGGTGCTTGATTCTTGTGTCTAATTTTTGTGTTTTTTGGGTGATGTTTTGGTGGGTTTTCGTCGGAGGGGGTCGTTTGTTAGAATTTTGATAAGGGTTTTTGTGCTTTGGAGGGGTCAGCTTGAGAGGTTTTGTGCGGTGTTTTTTTAGGGTTTGTGGGTGGTTCAGGAGTGAGCTTTGATGGGTGTTCTGGTGTTTTTTGGTGTTTGGTCTGCTTGTTGCAGAGAGAGATTTTTTTTGGGTTATATGATGTTGTGTGAGGTGGGGGGGTGGAAGGGGAGTTTTTGGTTGTGAGATGGGTCTTTGTGGGATATGTTTTGGATTGTGTGTGGTTTTTTTGTCGAGTGAGATTAGGTGGGGTAGTGTGGGTTGAGGGTTGGGCTCGAGGGTGGTGCGTTAGTTTGTTGAAGGGGTCGGTGTGAGGGGTTTGAATCTGTTGGTGAGATTGTGGTGGTTGGTTGTGTGGCAGTTTGTTGAGGTGTTTTTTGGTTTTGAGGAGGGATATGGAGCTGCGGGAGGTGGGGGGGGTGGGGGTTTGTTTTTTTGTGTAGGTTTTTGTGTAGGCTTTTGTGGTGGCTTTTGTGGTGGAGGTGGTGGGGTGGGGGGGAGAGGTTTTTGGATGGTAGTGGGAGGGGGGGTGTTTGTGGGGGGTGTTTGGGGTGGTGTGTGGTAAGGATTGATGAGGTGGGGTTGTTGGAATTGCTTTGGATAGCTCTGAGGGGGGTCGGAGGGGTAGGAGTGAGGTGGTAAGTGGTTTTGTATTTCGGGGGTGGGGTGATCCGGAGTAGTGTGGTGATGTGTTTGGTTTACTTGGGTAGGTGAGTGTCTTAGAGTTGTAGGGGAGGAGAGTGATTTCTTTTGATTTGGAGGAGTGGTGGGGTAGTGAGAGGAGTTAAGGGTTGTTGTTGTGTGTGGGTGATGGTAGTTTGTGGTGGTTTGGGGGGTATTAGATGGAGTTTTGGTTTTGGTGGGGATGGGTGGTCTGATTTTTAGGGGGTTTTAGGGTTATTGGGTTGTTGGAGGCGATGGATGGCGGTTGGTTTGGACGTTTGCTTCGAAGGGTTCGGTGGGTGGTGTTGCTTGAGAGGTTTGTTGGGTTGCTCATGGTGCGGGCAGGGTAGGAAGTTGGTTGGGAGAGCAGCTGGCGTTTTTGGGATGTTTGTGTTTGTGGGGTTTGGGAGTGGTGGTGTGTTGTCTGGTGGTTGTGGTATGTGTGGGGTTTGTAAATTTTTGGTGTTTTTTGTGTTGGGTTTTTGTGGTGTGGGTGAGTGGTTGGGTGGGTTGGGGTGTGTTGTGTTTGGTTGGGTGTGGGTTTTTTTTTTGTTTTTGTTTTTGGTTTTGTGGGTGTTTGGTTTGTTGGGTTTGGTTTTTGGTTGGTTTGTGGGGTTTTGTGGGTGGTGTTTGGGTTGTTTTGTGTTTGGTGTTGTGGTGTGGGTTTTGGTTTTTGGTTTTTGTGTGGTTTGGTGTTGGGTTTGTTTTTTGGTGTGTTTTGGTTTGTGGTGGTGTTTTGGTTGTTTGTGTGGTGTTGGTTTTTTTTTGGTTGTTGTGGTGGTGTTTTGGTGTGTGGTTGGGTTGGTGTGGTTTTGTGGGTTGTTTTTTTGTGTTTTGTGTTTTGTTGTTTTTTGTGTGGTTTGGTTGTGTTGGTTATGTTTTTGTTTTTTGTTGGTGGTGTTGTTGTGTTGTGGTGTTTTGGTGTTTTGGGGGTTTTTTTTGTTGGGGGGAAATAGTTTTTGTTGTTTGTGTTTGTGTTTGGTTTTTTTGTTGTGGTTTTTGGTTTGGGTTTTTTTTTTGGTTTTGTTTTGGTTTTGTTGTGGAGGTGTGTTGGGTGTTTTGTGTGGGTTTTTTGTGTTTTGGTTTGGGGTGTTTTGGGGGTTGGTTGTGTTGTGTTTTGTTGGGTGGTTTTGTGTGGTGTGTGGGTGGGGGGGTTGGGGTGTTTGTTTTTGGTGTTTGTTTTTTGTGGGTGTGGGTTGTTTTGGTTGTGTGGTTGTTTTGGTGTTTTTGTTGGTGGTTGTGTGTGTGTTGGTTTTTTTTGTTTTTGTTGGTGTTGTTGTTTTTGTGTGTGGTTTGGTTTTTGGTTGTTGGTTGTGTGGTTTTTGTTTTGTGGGTTGGTTTTGTTTTTTTTGTTGGTGTTGTTGTTTGGGTTTTTGTTTTTGTTGTTTGTTTTTTGTTTGTGGGTTGTTTGTTTTTGTTTGTGTGTTGTTTTGTGTTTTTTGTTGTGTTGTTTGTTTTTTGTGGAGTTTGTGTTTTTGTGTGGGTGTTTTGTTGGTTTGTGTTTTTTGGTTTTTTTGTTGGTTTTTTTGTTGTTGTGTTTGTTGTTGTGTTGTTTTGGTTGTTTGGTTGTGTTGGGTTTGTTTTGTTTGTTTTTTTTTTTTTTTTTGTGGTGTGTTTGTTTGTGTTTTTTTGTTTGTTGTTTTTTTTTTTTTTTTTTTTTTGTTTTTTTTTGTTTTTGTTTTTTGTTTTGTTTTTGTTTTGTTTGTTTTTTTTTTTTTGTTGTTTTTTTTGTTTTTTTGTTTGTTGTTTTTTTGGTTTGGGTTTTGTTTGTTTGTGTTGTGTTTTTTTTTTTTGGTTTTGTTTTTTTTTGTTGGTTTTTTGTTTTTGTTGTTTGTTGGGTTTGTTTTTTTTTGTTTTGTGTGTTTTTGTGTTTTTGTTGTTTGTTTTTTGTTGTTTTGTTTTGTTGTTTTTGTTTTTTTTTTGTTGTTTTTGTGTTTTTGTTTTTTAAATTTGGTGGTCTTATCGGGCGACGCTGCGTGGTGTTGATTGGGTATCGGGAAGCTTGTTAGTTTGTGGGGCGAGGCGCGGCTTGTGCAGCGTTATCTTGCGGGTTTTCGCGCTCTTGAGCTTTTGCGGTTTTTGGTGCGCGGCGCTCGAGTTGTGTTGTGTAAGCTTGGTCGGGTGGAATTCAGGTGCGCGCGGTTTTTTGTGTGGTGAGCAGCTTTTTTGTGCGACAGTATTAAGGACGATCGAGCGTGTGCTTGGGGATCAGGTTGAGTTGGGGCGAGCTTCTTTTTTTTGAGCTGTTTGTTTGGGGGGCACGAGGTGCGGTATTGGTGAGGGGTTGAGTTTGTTGGTGGTAGTTTTGTGGTGGGCTGGTTTTATTAGTGGTTTTGTTGGTTATGTGTGTGGTATTTGGTGGCGATTGTGGGGATAGCTTAGAGAGTGAGAGGGGGGAGGGGTTATGATTTTTTGGATTTGATCTTGTCGAGGAGAGGGGAGAGAGAGGTAGAAGGGGACTCTGTGGAGTGTTCTTGTGAGTTGTTAGAGTTTGGTTGCTTCTGTGGAGAGAGGAGAGTTGGTGTTGGTGTGATGGGGGACAGAAGAGTGGTGAGAGTATTGGGTTTTGTGTTGAGTTTTGGTTGTGTGTGTGGTGTATTTTGGGGGTGTTTGGGAGAGGGTATTGGGGGGGGGATATGTTTTGAGAGAATTTTTTTTGTGAGAGTTTGGTTGTTGTTGTGGGACTTGGTATTGGTATATAGTGGGTGGGGGTGGTGGGTTGAGAGGGTAGGTAGAGAGTGTTGTTGTTGGTGGGGTGGTGGAGAAGAGATGGAAGTATGTGGTGTAAGGGGATTTAAGAGCGAGAGAGGGGGAGCGAGAAGATTTGTATTGGTGAAGTGTTGTGTTGGAGTGGTGTTGAGATTTTTTTGGAGAGAGAAGGGTTTGGATAGTTCTGGGTGGAGAGAGAGAGAGAGTTGGGATGGAGCTGGAGAGTTCGCGGTGGTTGTGGGGAGTGTGGTTTTTTTAGTGATGGAGCTGTGGTTTGACTTCAGTGTTTAGTTTGAGTTGTTTGTTGTTGTAATGAATCTAGATTTAGTTCTTTAGAGAGAGAAGAGAGGCAGTTTGTGTTGTTAGTGGAATCAATGGAGAGAAATAGTAATTTGTTTTGTTTGTTGGTTGTTTGGGTGAGAGTAAATAGGGGAGAGAGTGGGTTTTGAGAGAGAGGTTGTGGGGTTGGTGTGGTTGGTTGGATTGTGAGAGATTTTTGTTTGCTGAGTAGATGGGGAAGGGTGTTGGGTGTAGAGCAGAGAGTTGTTGTGGGTTGTAGAGTGGGGAGTTGGTTTGTTGAGTGGGGTGTTCTTTTGTGTGTTTAGTGGGATAGTTGTATGAGTGGGCTTTGTGGATTGTTTGCTTTAAGAGAGAGAGATAGAGATGTTGGTTAGAGTTGTTTTGTGAGAGGGGTAATTCCGAGAGAGTTGGGAGAGATGAGAGAGGGTTTGCCTAAGAGGATAGATTTTGGGGGAGGTTGAGGTTGTATAGAGACTGGTTTGTAGGTTTGAGTTTATCGTTAGGTTGTGGTGTGAGATTTTTTTTTTTGTTTTAGAGTGTTTTTTTAGATTTTTATGGTTGGAGTGAGTTTGCGGGTGTTGGTTTGTTTGAGCTGGTGGCAGCAGCGAGGTGGTTTGGTTTTGTTGATTGCTTGGTGGATGGAGGAGATAGAGTGGGGTTCCTTGTTTAAGTAGCGAGAGGCAGTGAGAGGCGGGAGCCTTTGGAGTCAGACGAGGGGAGGAACTAGTAGGGGTGGGCTCGCAGGGAGAGAGGCTGGTTCGGTGGGGTTGCGGGAGGTGGAGAAAGAGATGGAGAAGAGACTGGGCAGGATGGGAGGGGAAGCTAGAGGTTCGCGAGCAGTGCGGTAGATTCGGGGAGGTGGGTGTCTGCGGTGGAGAGGAGCGAAGGTGTTGTTGAGAGATGGATGGGTTGTTGATGTTAGGTATGTTGCGTTGAGGGGATGTGAGAAGTGGAGAGGTTTTTGTGTGGTTGGTGTGGTTGTGTTTTGGTATGGTTGTGGAGCGTGGATATTCTGGAGGAGGGAGGGTTGAGTTCCATGACGTGTGTTGAGGTGTCGGGGCGTTCTTAGAGAGGGGAGGGGGTTGGAAGAGAGCCGGGAGGTGAGAGTTTAGAAGGGTGCGGGGAGATAGCTAGGAGGTGGGGGAGGTGTTTTGATTGTTATGTGAGGAGAGAGGGGAGGGGGCGAGAGCGAGGGGAGGGGAGAGCGAGAGAGAGCGGGAGCGATAGGGAGGGAGAAGTGGGGGTGTTGTAGGGTGTGAGTGGATTGGGAGAGGTTGAGTGGAGAGAGAGGGGGTAGATAGAGATGATCTATTGGGTGTTGTGTGATTGATATATATATTGTTAGTGTACCAGGAGCCCGGTGTATGTGGGCCATGTAGTAGGAGCTGGTAATTGTTGGGTCACCATGGTTGTTGCGTCCCTGGGGCTTTCTCGTTGTTTTTGCAAACTTCTACAATGGTACATATCGGGAAAAGTCTTGAGTCGACTTGAACTTGAAACCGGCATATACTGCAGGTATGTTGACGACATTTTTACACGGTACCTGATGTCAGACATCTGCAGGAGCTGAAAGAAGCGTTTGTTTAGCAGAATTCTGTGTTACGTTTTCACTTACGAGATGGAGAAGGATGGGAGTCTGCCCTTTCAGATGATATTTAACAGTATGGAAAGGAGCGGAGTTCCACACTGCGTTCTACACTAAGGAACAAACATAGGAATGTTGCTAATGCCAACAGTGACTGCCGTAGGTACATAGAGAGGAGTGTTGTTAACGCTTATGTAGACCGTGCTCTCCGGCAGCCACTCAGGTGAATGGAAGCAAGTCGACGAAGAAAAACTCTGTAGGGTAAGCAGGTTGGCCTGTCAACAACTGCTCTCCAATGGTTTTCATTGAAGACATCATAAAAGGAAAGTAAAATCGTCCTGCGCACCCTGAAGAAACAACTATACACCACTATACCCCCTATTTGTTGACTATTTTACCCAGGAAACTTCTTCTCCACAGGCACTCAAACGGTAGGAAAGGGTGGTCCTGAAAATATTGTTAATAGAAACGTTTATCCCTACTAGACAAAATCAGAAGATACAATTGACGATTTCTATAAACCAAGACAACTGCCAACCTACTCATGAGAACTCTCCAGACAAAAAGCAGACGCTTTGAAAGAGACCAATGTCGTCTATGCCTTCAAAGCCCACTGGGACTGTAAGCCCCAAAGAACTCATATATCGGCATAACAAAATCTCGTTTCCAGGCGATTAACGATGCATAAGCAAAGGGCTATAAGGAACATATAATCTCTTCCCCAACCACACCACCAAGAAATCTAACAAAACACAGAAATCTTGATAGATACGCACAAGCGGCTCGGCTTGACATCTGCGAGCACTACACATCAGAGAGTCAACACCGAGCAATCAACGAGCCAATTACGCACAACATTTCTATGTACCCACTTCAAGACTCCTCCAATATAGAACATCAAGGAAATATGGGCCAATAGGCCGTTCTGAGTTACGAGTCTATTTTTCCCTTTAGGCTTATACCCATGTTTATTCGTGTTCTGTGTTTGTTCTCCCTCACCCCAAACCATTGTAACATTCACCCCTCACCCAATGCAGTATAAAAAAGAAAAGCTGTTTAAACTCTGTTCCAGTTGATAAATTGTTACTAAGTCTTTGAAAATGTAATAAGTTTACGAAACGCGCTCAGTCGTGTGTGTTGTCAGACTAAGAAATAAAAAATGAATTTGGAGAATTGATTTTTCATTTACGTCATCATAAAACAAACTAAGGATGCGAGAAATTCGTGTTAGAATTATTAATCTTACCTTTATGGTACGGTCATATTTCAATAACTTATATACTATATATATATATATATAATATATATATAGTATATATATATACATATATAAAGGCTACTTATATATATTATTGATTTAATATTGTATATACTCATCATATATTATATATATATATCGTATCTATAATATAATATATCTATATATATCATATATATATAATATTATATAGTATAATATATATTAGTACCTATATATATTAGGGGTACCACACGTCTGTAATTCATAGGGACCCACAATCCTCGAAGAAGAAAACAAACAGCATTCAGATAAGATCTTGTGGAGTTCTCACCTAACTACTTAATTGCTTTTCTTCTACCACCGCCTAGTATTTTTGTATGTTTTGTTTTATTTTCAGTTAGCAATGCTACATTTACGAGAACACACCCACACAACACCACAAATAATAGACTAACACAATCAGCGGTCGTAGAGACCTCGTCCAGCCTCCTCGGATGGTGGGTGCGTACCCAGGACAACAGCACAGATTTCCCCTCCTGCACTGCGAACCGACGGCGCTGAACAGGAAACTGGCTGCTTCGTGGGTCTCTAGTTTGTCCCAATGAGTTCCTCACCACCTCTTTAACAAATTGATGAAATTTACCCACGGCGCCCATAGTCTCTGAGCTATCGGCACGAACCTGTAACAACGTTCTAGGTCTCTGTACTTGCTGGTTTTCCGCATGGTCTCCTCCTGAAGGTTGGCTCGCCCCCACCATCCTCCGCCTGACTGTAACGTTAAATAGTATCAGCCAATGTAGATGCACAGGTGTAATCCCGCATACTACCTGTTTTACTTCCCTTCCCATGGCTGCAGGGGTGACTCCAATCTTGGCGTTTTTGCTGTTGTCAGGTATGTCACAACTGGGGTTCCTTTGTGCTGGACACCCAGTGTAGCCAAACTCTCTGATGATGTCATGTGAATTGCCTCGAGTCTGGCATATCTTCCCTGTGTCTTTACGACAGAGACCATGGCTGCTCGTATGGTCTGCCCGTGCTGATGAGCCACAATACAGCCGGTAGCAGAATGGCGAGCACCGGGGCGGCAAAGGCCGGCAGAGCAACACCAAACTTAGGCCCGACTGACCAGGCGGGTGCCAAAGGCGAATTATGGACTGTAGCCAACAGGAAGTCCCCAGCAATTTGGGCTGCACAGCAGAGAACACGCGCTCTGTTCCTCACGAACTCTACGTCCAGCAATCTCTGTAATGGCATTCTCCACTATGGTGGCTTTAAGCCCATTTTGGGGCCTTTTTACCGTCGTTTGGACAACTTGGTCGGGTGTGTCCACGACCACTCGTCCAAAATCTTGGATCACGATCCCAATGGCGTTCCTTATGTATTCTGGTAGTATTTCCTTCACTAATTCACTGTAGCACTGGTCGATGAAAGAATGGCCGGAAATGCTATCTATACTGTGTCGCCTTGCGAATAACTATACCCCCGAGTCTAACTGGAGCGCTGCTTGGTCCCACTGGTCATCTTTCAGGGAGACGTTATACACTTTCATTGTTATTGTCTTTAGGGGTGAATCGTATTCCGTTAATTTGGGCTGTCAAAAGAAGGAAGGAGCACACCTGAGGAAATAGGTAAGTCTGGCAAGGCCAGGCACCTTGTAACAAGGTACAACGCATCATGAGCATCCAATGCCCCTATTCGCGCCTCCATCCTCCTCAGTCTTAAAGCTTTTCTTCGAGGACTACCGTAATGGCGTTCGAGCCCAGAGTGCCCCTACAGCACCGTCGGTTTTTGGAAGCGACAATTGGCTCTTCCTGGCAATTAAGATTGTACTGCAATTTATAATTGGGTTTGGTTGGACACGAGTATTTCCACACTTTGAAGGTTTATGGTAAGGCCTAACTCCTCTCCCCGAGATTTCACTAGCTGAAGATTCTCTCTAGCAGGGATTCCCTGTGTCCCGCCAGTTTTTTGTTTCTTTTGGTGTGTTTTTTGTCTTTCTTTATTTTCTGTTTTTGTTTTATGTGTTTTTTTTCTTTCTGTTGTCGCTTTTGTGGTGTACTTTTCTTTTTTTTTTTGTCTTTTTTTCGCTTTTTTCTTTTCTTTTTTTTTTTTTTTTTTACTCAGTATTTTTATTTTTATTTTTTTTTTTTTTTTCCCGTTTTTTTCCGCTTTTTGTATCCCTATTTTTATTTCTTTGTTGTTTTCTTTCTTTTATCTTATTTTGGTTTTTTGTTTTTTGTTTTTGTTTTCGTTTGTTTTTTTTTGGTCTTTTTTTTTGTTTAATTTCTTTTCTTTTTTTTTGTTTTTTAATGTGTTGTTTTATTGTTTTGTTTTGGATTTTTTTTTGATTTTGGTTGGTTGATTTTTTTTGTATTTACTTTTAAAGTGTATTTTAATTTCATGTTTACTTTTTTGTTAAAGATTTTTATAGTTTTTTTTCTATATTTTGTACTTTTAATCAATTTTTTACTAACTATTTTTTTTTTTTAATTTATTTTAAGTTTTAGAAATTTGAAAAAAAAAATTTTATATATATTTTTTTTGAATAAAAAAAATAAAAAGTAAATATTTAATGGAATTTTTTTGATTACATAAAGTTAAATTTTGATATTATTTAAAACAAAAAAATTTGTTTTAATGTAAAATTATTTTAAAAAAAGATGAAAAAGAAAAAAAAAAAAAAAAAAAAAAAATAAAAAAATAAAAAAAATAAAAAAGATAAAATTAAAGAAAAATATAAAAAAAAACCAAAAACAAAAACCAAAAACATTTTAATTGTAATCTATCAACCCGACAACATCTTACAACTTCTATATCTGAAATGCTCCGCATTCCCAAACGGGTTTGTCTATCCTTAAGGTCGAGTCTTACTTCCATTATCCCCCTCTGACCTGGTGTAAGTGACATGGGCTTTGTATACCCTGAATTCTTGTAGGAATAGGGTCCAATGTCCTGGGGCCATTTAAAGAGAAGTTCCGAGCAGTGGGTTCCCATGGTTTTCTGGGAGGGTGCTTCTCTCTGTGAGTTGGCAGTTGCTGTATCTCTAGGCGATTGTTTCTTCTTCGCTGGTAAATAACCTAATTGCCCCTACTGTTTCCCCCTCTTTTTCAATTTTCTCTTTTTTGGTCACTACTTTGTTCCAAGCTAAAATTATCATTGGAAGCTCTTTGGTCTTCCACGACGGTTTTTTTGCGTTGAGGAGGGATGAGGACAGTTGTCAGCTCTGGGGAAATTATTTATTGCCCTAGTGAATGATGAGGGGCTAGTGACTTGCCTCCTCTTTGCAGGTACGCCTAAGCAATTATTGCATGAACAGGAGCAAATTATGCCATCCTTTGATGGTGGCTGCAGCATTTAGATTTTCAGACCGTTCATTCCCTTTCCTTAGAAGGTCTGTATATTACCCTGCTGCAAATGGGCGCGCACCTTTAGGAATGTGGGGAAGAGATTTGGTGGTGGATGCTCTTGTGCTCCCAGAGGTCTCTGGATGAAAATAATTTGCTGGATGTGTGGGGGGTGCAGGGGGGGCCTGTGGGCCTTAACTCTACAGGTAACGTCCATGAGCCCTCACACGACGTTGTGTCAACGTAGGGTTCCAGGTGGTCTTTCTAAGGCTGTGAGCTTCCTCACAAACCCGGACACTTTCCTCTGAGTCTGGGTCCCCCCCTGGGTCTCCCTGGGTACATTGTTCCCAGGACCGTGTTCTTGGCTGTTTCCTGTTAGTTGGTGGAGCCCCTCCGTCACCCGGCGGGCTGTGACAAGGCGTTGGCTTGGGAGGGTGACACTGGGGTGGTGGCGCAGTGGTAGTTAGCTGTCCCTCGCGCTCTCCACTTGTGGGCAATTGTCTCCCTCCCTTTTGGGAGAACCTGAAATGCTTTTCCTTGTGACCTTTGCCATATCGGGTGCATGGAAGGGACACCTCTCTGCAAACGGCACTGTTGGGCGGGAATAGGTACTAGAGACGCCCAGCCGAAGTGGGTGGCAGGAGGTACGTGTGCGGTATTGGCCGGCTCGCGGGGAGGGGTGGGGTTGAACGACACCGCGCGCCTTAGGGGAGAGGGGGATCTAGTGACATTTAAACACTGGTACAATTTACTTGTATATCACTACACAATGGCGAATTTTATGACATACTTGTAGACTGACACACTGTGAGTTCCATTAACACTAAACATGATTGCGAATTTCTGTTTTTCTTTTCCAAATATATTTTATATAATCCTGGTGCCATGGGACCACCCCCTCCCGCACAGCACAACAACCCCCTCCCCCCACACCTTCAACGGTGGGGCCTACAGGGCGCCGGCGTGGCCATCACTGCCCTTATATTCCACCTGTAAATCCCTGTTTTGATCACAATTTTTGTAGATTGTCCACTTTGGGCACTTGCCGTCCACCTCCTCGTCCTGCACCTTCCCTGGATATTCACACAGCACCTTATGAAGGCTAGCACAGTGACGCGAGGATGTCACTAGGTATGGCTCACTAAACAACAGAGCCCCCTCCACGCTCCGCCCCCGGCCCGACACTACCGTATATCATATTATGTGTGTGTTTATAAAATAGATATAGATATAATATCTCTCCTAAGTCTATAATATATTATATATATATATCTATATATAGTATGTATAATTCCGGATAGTGACGTGCTATGATCGTCTATATATCGTGAAGTGCAGTGCGTCGTATATCGTGTGCCTGAAGTGCATCGGATAGTGCAATAGCAAAACCCCTATATATCTCTATCTCCCTCTCTCTATCTATCTATCTCTATATCTTCTCTCTCTGTCTCTTGCATCTTCCCGCCTTTTTTTTACTATCTTCTGATTTAGGCTTCTATCCCCTAACCCTATTTTCTTGCATCAGGGCTTAGCTGAACGGAGTTCTCCAAACTCATTTTCGTAATTTCTGGGTGTATAAAAGTATTGGATTACTATAGAATGTATTCACTTATTTGAAACATTGCAAGACGTTTCGAACCTCCATGTTCATTCTCAAGTGAAGAATGTTCATGTGGTTTGATTATATACCAGCACTGGGTCGGGTGATAAGACAAAAAAGGTAAAACATAGGGGATACATAGGGGATAAATGGGGCCATAGAGGTAACCGCAGAAGGCTAATTGGCCCATACGATGCAGCTGGCATCTACATACAAAGATTAATCCAGTGTTAATTGCGTGTTTGTTGAAATGTCTATGTGTGGCAATCGTTATGTTCGGTCTTGTCCTTAATCTCATTGTGGCAGAGTAAATAGTTCCGTGATTTGGTGTTCATGTTGGTCTCTTCTTATGTGAATTGCTTCAGAAATTTGTAATCTTCTTGGAGCATCTCTTGGGGTATCTTCTGTCTATTATGCATGTATCATTGTTCAACATTGCTCTTGTTAGGGTGAGGTCATGGGCTTGTCTTCATGTGATCCTAGGGGCACCGGATTGAAGATGGCACGCCAAACGCCTCGTCAGCTTGGTCGTCATACCTATGTACTTGATTGAAGTACATCCTTCGTGGGGTAAGTGTACATGTATAAAACGCTTGACTGCTGTAGGGTTCTCTGTCGGCTTCGGCTGTTTTTGATAAGGAGTTCGGAAGTCTTCTTTGTTTTATAGAATATTATCAGGTTTTGTTTTGGTTAGGAGTAGTGCTTTTTACTCCTTTACGGCTTATTTCTTTCACATTTATTCTTTCCTTCATCTTATATATATATATATATTGAAAAAATATATATATATATTATATATATATATATGATATTTTAGATATATAAATA
>WNGS01049056.1:0-10206 GCA_020271785.1 Procambarus virginalis | reverse complement strand
TACGGTTTCTGCTGGGGTACAGACACTGCCGGGTACGGTCACTGCCGGGTACAGACACTGCTGGGTACGGTCACTGCCGGGTACAGTCACTGCTGGGTACAGACACTGCCGGGTACTGTCACTGCTGGGTACGGTCACTGCTGGGTATGGTCACTCCTGGGTATGGTCACTGCTGGGTATGGTCACTTTTGGGTATGGTCAATGCTGAGTACGGTCACTGCTGGGTACAGTCACTACTGGGTACGGTCACTGCTGTGTACGGTTACTGCTGGGTACGGTTACTGCCGGGTGGTCACTGCTGGGTATGGTCACTGCCGTGTACGGTCACTGCTGGGTACGGTCACTGCTGGGTACGGTCACTGCCGGTTACGGTCTCTGCTGGGTACAGACACTGCCGGGTATGGTCACTGCTGGTATGGTCACTGCTGGGTATGGTCACAGCCAGATATAGTCATTGCCGGGTACTGTCTGTGCTGGGTACGGTCATTGCTGGGTACGGTCACTGCTGGGTACGGTCACTGCTGGGTACGGACACTGCCGGGTACTGTCACTGCTGGGTATAGACACTGCTGGATACGGTCACTGCGGGTACAGACACTGCCGGGTACGGTCACTGCTGGGTACAGACACTGCCGGGTATGGTCACTGTTGGGCACGGTCACTGCTGGGTACAGACACTGCCGGGGTACGGTCTTTGCTATGTACAGACACTGCTGGGTACAGTCACTTCTGGGTACAGACACTGCTGGGTATGGTTACTGCTGGGTACGGACACTGCCGGGGTACGATCACTGCTGGGTACGGTCGCTGCTGGGTATGGTCACTGCTGAGTACAGACACTGCCGGGTACGGTCACTGCCGGGGTACGGTCACTGCTGGGTACGGTCACTGCTGGGTACAGACACTGCCGGGTACTGTCACTGCCGGTTACGGTCACTGCTGGGTATGGTCACTGCTGGGTATGGTCACTGCTGGGTATGGTCACTTTTGGGTATGGTCAATGCTGAGTACGGTCACTGCTGGGTACAGTCACTACTGGGTACGGTCACTGCTGTGTACGGTTACTGCTGGGTACGGTTACTGCCGGGTGGTCACTGCTGGGTATGGTCACTGCCGTGTACGGTCACTGCTGGGTACGGTCACTGCCGGTTACGGTCTCTGCTGGGTACAGACACTGCCGGGTATGGTCACTGCTGGTATGGTCACTGCTGGGTATGGTCACAGCCAGATATAGTCATTGCCGGGTACTGTCAGTGCTGGGTACGGTCATTGCTGGGTACGGTCACTGCTGGGTACGGTCACTGCTGGGTACGGACACTGCCGGGTACTGTCACTGCTGGGTACAGACACTGCTGGATACGGTCGCTGCCGGGTACAGACACTGCCGGGTACGGTCACTGCTGGGTACAGACACTGCCGGGTATGGTCACTGTTGGGCACGGTCACTGCTGGGTACAGACACTGCCGGGGTACGGTCTTTGCTATGTACAGACACTGCCGGGTACGGTCACTGCCGGGGTACGGTCACTGCATGGTACGGTCACTGCTGGGTACGGTCACTGCCGGTGTACGGTCACTGCTGGGTACAGACACTGCCGGGTATGGTCACTGCTGGGTACAGTCACTTCTGGGTACAGACACTGCTGGGTATGGTTACTGCTGGGTTCGGACACTGCCGGGGTACGATCACTGCTGGGTACGGTCGCTGCTGGGTATGGTCACTGCTGAGTACAGACACTGCCGGTTACGGTCACTGCCGGGGTACGGTCACTGCTGGGTACGGTCACTGCTGGGTACAGACACTGCCGGGTACTGTCACTGCCGGTTACGGTCACTGCTGGGTATGGTCACTGCTGGGTATGGTCACTGCTGGGTATGGTCACTTTTGGGTATGTTCAATGCTGAGTACGGTCACTGCTGGGTACAGTCACTACTGGGTACGGTCACTGCTGTGTACGGTTACTGCTGGGTACGGTTACTGCCGGGTGGTCACTGCTGGGTATGGTCACTGCCGTGTACGGTCACTGCTGGGTACGGTCACTGCTGGGTACGGTCACTGCCGGTTACGGTCTCTGCTGGGTACAGACACTGCCGGGTATGGTCACTGCTGGTATGGTCACTGCTGGGTATGGTCACAGCCAGATATAGTCATTGCCGGGTACTGTCAGTGCTGGGTACGGTCATTGCTGGGTACGGTCACTGCTGGGTACGGTCACTGCTGGGTACGGACACTGCCGGGTACTGTCACTGCTGGGTACAGACACTGCTGGATACGGTCACTGCCGGGTACAGACACTGCCGGGTACGGTCACTGCTGGGTACAGACACTGCCGGGTATGGTCACTGTTGGGCACGGTCACTGCTGGGTACAGACACTGCCGGGGTACGGTCTTTGCTATGTACAGACACTGCCGGGTACGGTCACTGCCGGGGTACGGTCACTGCATGGTACGGTCACTGCTGGGTACGGTCACTGCCGGTGTACGGTCACTGCTGGGTACAGACACTGCCGGGTATGGTCACTGCTGGGTACAGTCACTTCTGGGTACAGACACTGCTGGGTATGGTTACTGCTGGGTACGAACACTGCCGGGGTACGATCACTGCTTGGTACGGTCGCTGCTGGGTATAGTCACTGCTGAGTACAGACACTGCCGGGTACGATCACTGCCGGGGTACGGTCACTGCTGGGTACGGTCACTGCTGGGTACGGTCACTGCCGGGTACAGTCACTGCTGGGTACGGTCACTGCTGGGAGAGACACTGCCGGGTACGGGCACTGCCGGGTACAGACGCTGCTGGGTATGGTCACTGCCGGGTACGATCACTGCTGGGTACAGACATGGCCGGGTACGGTCACTGCTAGGTACGATCACTGCTGGGTACAGACACTACTGGGTACGGTCACTGCTGGGTACAGACACTGCTGGGGTATGGTCACTGCTGAGTACAGACACTGCTGGGTACGGTCACTGCTGGGTACAGACACTGCCAGGTACGGTCACTGCTGGGTACAGACACTGCCGGGTACGGTCACTGCTGGGGTACGGTCCCTGCTGGGTACAGAAAATGCCGGGTACGGCCACTGCCGGGGTACAGACACTGCTGGGTACGGTCACTTCTGGGTACAGACACTGCCGGGTACGGTCACTTCTGGGTACAGACACTGCCGGGTACGGTCACTTCTGGGTACAGACTCTGCCGGGTACGGTCACTTCTGGGTACAGACACTGCCGGGTACGGTCACTTCTGGGTACAGACACTGCCGGGTACGATCACTTCTGGGTACAGACACTGCTGGGTACGGTCACTTCTGGGTACAGACACTGCCGGGTACGGTCACTTCTGGGTACAGACACTGCCGGGTACGGTCACTGCCGGTACGGTTACTGCCGGGTACGGTCACTGCCGGGTACGGTTACTGCCGGGTATGATCACTGCTGGGTACAGACACTACCGGGTACGGTTACTGCCGGGTATGATCAGTGCTGGGTACAGACACTGCCCATCAAGTTCCAATATATGGTATATTGAGCGTCTACTAATAATGGAAAGTTCAGTAAAGTATATAAAGGCAATATTACCCTTACACATCAATAATTATATTTGAGTAGAATGGAAACTAATTTGGGTAACATAGTATACTGTGTAAAGGTTTACAGGAATTAGCTCAAGTTTACCTTCTGAACATAAAGGCAACACCAGTAAAAAATCAGTTTACTCCACATTACTAAAATTACCTTAGTTGTAACATATATAATAATATATATCAGAATGAGCGAACGTTTTGTCTGACAAAACATTTACATGAATTTACCTGATCAGTCCACCGTCTCTAGTGGCCTCAATGGGAGGGGCGGGAGGGGACAGGAAGCCGACAGCTTGTCAAAAAAACTCCCATGGTTCCTGGTGGTATTTTGTCCATCTGGATTTGATCGGAAGTAATGTCCTTTTCAGTCTTATTCCCACCGCTTGGTAAACACCGGAGAGTGTGAGTTACTGGAGCACCTCCCCCCAGCCAAAGTGGCTATTGTAAACAACAGGCTGAAAAGTGTTAGTTTTGGCGAGGGTTACCTTGAGTGAGAATATAGGGTATAGTGAATATGGAGAATATAGGGTATAATGAATATAGAGAATATAGGGTATAGTGAATATGGAGAATATAGGGTATAATGAATATAGAGAATATAGGGTATAGTGAATATAGAGAATATAGGGTATGGTGAATATGGAGAATATTTGGTATAGTGAATATAGAGAATATAGGGTATAGTGAATTTAGAGAATATAGGTATAGTGAGTCGGAATATAGAATCATGCGTGTCAACCGAGCCAGTGTCCAACACTCAGCTTCACGCCCTCATCTCATCTCTTCTGTTTACTAAATGTGTTTCGTAATTTTTGCTTTCCAATATTTTCAATTTTTATTTTTTTCTCTGATGCAAATACTCTTTATTATACGAGCTGCTATTTTTCTACGGTGTTCTATTATTCTCTGTGCTTTTTGTAATATATATATTTTTTAAGCAGGTAATATTTTATGCAAATGGATTATTTGAATAAGTTATATGTAACTTGAATCAATTGGCCATAAAATGGAGAGCGTTTATAGCATACGATTCGTACAAAGCAGAACAAAAAGTATGTTGACCAGACCACACACTAGAAAGTGAAGAGACGACGACGTTCGGTCCGTTCTGGACCATTCTCAAATCGATTTGAGAATCCACGTGGTTGATCTCGGTCCAGGACGGACCGAAACGTCGTCGTCTCTTCACTTTCTAGTGTGTGGTTGGTCAACATATTTCAGCCTGACCAAATGTAAACTGTGTCAACAAAATTATTCGCACACCCTCCGTCACTATGTGATGGAGTGCGAAAAAGATACGTGAATTTAGAGACAATTCTATAACCAATGTTCCAGCGATGTGTAAATATTTCATTCAAAATGATCTGCTACCAGAAATTTTAGCCAATATCCCCAGTTTGCTAACTGTAGGTAGTAACAGAGAGATTGTAACCTATCCACCGCTGCCACTGGATGGGGGCGGTGTGCAGGACAAACATAAATTGTGTCACTAGCTCTCCACATATGTCAGTTGCTTAATTTAGAACCTGTATTTGAGGTCGATCTCGAACCCATTGTTGATGTGACGACTTATATTGAATTTTGTAACTAGCTCATCAAGATTGTAATCTTGCTTAGCTAAATGAATTGTGGGGTTCAGTCCCTGAGCCCATTATGTGCCTCTGTAACCCTTTCCACTACCGCCCCACAAGATGGGTATGGGGTGCATAATAAATGAACTAAAACTAACTAACTATTGTGACTCCTCCTCTGGAGAACAGAAAATACTTTGCTAGTCAAAATTGCCACTATTTTAGACTATGTTGGTAATATTAACATTTAAGCCATATTTAAATAAACCTAACACGTGAATGAGGAACCCGCGTGTCAGGATTACACATACTTTGTTTGTGTGGAAAAAACACACTTTGTCCTTTCGATATCTCAATATTAATTTAAAAAAGGAAAAATGAGTTCTATTTAAACAAGTCAGTAATTCTTCACGATGATTGAACATAATTTCACCTCAGCACACGTGCAGAGAAAGTGGAGACGATAGAGGCGAGGAGAAACTCATATAGAGACGAGCCAAGAAAACAAACAGGATTAAAGACAAAAGCAAGCCTCGGACCCTCCTCCTTCAAGAGGTTGCCGTGGTCGTATAACAATGTGAAGAGTGTAGTGAGCCCTTGTCAAGTATATTCAATAAATCATTAAAAGTTGGAAACTCTGCCAGACTTGTGGAGGGTTGAAAATGTTCTCCTAATTTATAGAAAGAGAGATATATCACTGAACAGGAACAGCCGTCCAGTTATTTTGCAAATTTGTATGGACGGTAATTCCTTTAGCGCAGGGGCTATGCTTTCTTCTTACAACCGAGGCTTAAATCCCAGGTAGGACAGAGACGATCTGGGCATGTTTCGTTTCATCTCATGCCTCTGTTTACCTTAGCTGTAAGTAGGTATAATGGTGAAAGATAAACGTTTTGGATTGCCGACACTCTTCCCCCTAACCCTGCAGGCATGCCGTGACGACACTTCAGACACACTGGAGACTCACAGACACTGTGGGGAGACAGACAGACAAGCAGGGAGACAGACAGACAGACAGACAGACCGACAGAAAAAGTGACAGTGACAGAATTGTCATCGGGATATTATGAGACATGTAGAGCGCGTTTCAATTTAAGAAAGAGGAAATGTGTGTAAGGAAAACGATACCCAAAACAGGAGGAGAGGAGCAACAAAATAAAGATAGCGACAGAAGGCAATAAAAGTCGCCTTGAAGGAGATTATTCTGAGAGTGCAGAACCAAGGACTCAAACACCAGGCTCGATATCATCATGAAACTGAGGGTTAAACTATTTAAAACCCGATAACCAAAACATTCCATCAAATCTATGACTGTAAAGCTGGAGAGAAAGTTTGAACGCGAAATTCACGAGAGATCGTGAGTTGTGGAGGATATTACTGAGAAGTCTGACCGTCTTCAAGACCAGCTTCTTGGTTGTAAGTATTTTTTTATGTAGCTCCTGTTGTTGTTTATAACCTAAAGGTGTTATTTCTGTTAAGCTGATGTTGGCTCCAGTCATCCAATACAAGCAACAGCCTGGTGGGCCATGCTCTCACAAGTCAAGCCTGGTTGGGGAATAGAAGAACTTCCCAGACTTGGTGTTGAAGCTTGGTGATGAAATTTGATGAAACTTGGTGATGAAACTTGGTGTTGAAACTTTGGTGATGAAACTTGGTGTTGAAACTTTGTGTTGAAACTTGGTGTTGAAACTTTGGTGATGAAACTTGGTGTTGAAACTTGGTGATGAAACTTTGTGTTGAAACTTGGTGTTGAAACTTTGGTGATGAAACTTGGTGTTGAAACTTTGGTGATGAAACTTGGTGTTGAAACTTTGGTGATGAAACTTGGTGTTGAAACTTGGTGATGAAACTTTGTGTTGAAACTTGGTGTTGAAACTTTGGTGATGAAACTTGGTGTTGAACTTGGTGTTGAAACTTGGTGATGAAACTTTGTGTTGAAACTTGGTGTTGAAACTTGGTGATGAAACTTGGTGATGAAACTTGGTGATGAAACTTGGTGATGAAACTTTATGTTGAAACTTAGTGTTGAAACTTAGTGTTGGAACTTGATGATGAAACTTGGTGTTGAAACTAGGTGTTGAAACTTGGTGTTGGAACTTGGTGATGAAACTTAGTGTTGGAACTTGGTGATGAAACTTGGTGTTGGAACTTGGTGTTGAAACTTAGTGATGGAACTTGGTGTTGTAACTTGGTGTTGAAACTTGGTGTTGAAACTTTGGTGATGAAACTTGGTGTTGAAACTAGGTGTTGAAACTTGGTGTTGAGTCTTGGTGTTGAAACTTGGTGTTGAAACTTTGGTGATGAAACTTGGTGTTGAAACTAGGTGTTGAAACTTGGTGTTGAATCTTGGTGTTGACAACTTGGTGTTGAAACTTGGTGTTGAATCTTGGTGTTGAAACTAGGTGTTGAAACTTGGTGTTGAGTCTTGGTGTTGAAACTTTGGTGATGAAACTTGGTGAAGCAACATATTGGTCATAATCCACAATTTTCCTCCATTTTGGACAGTCAATATATTATATAAACCGGATAACAAAATTATTGTTTAAAATATATTATAAAAGTCAGTTGAGAGGAGACGTGACAGAGAGACACCAGCTACCAGCATCTACCACCAGCTACAACTATCTACAGCCATCTACCATCAGTTACCACCATTTGTCACCATCTACTACCAACTCCCACCAGCTACCACTATCTACCACCAGCTTCCACCATCTACCACCAGCTTCTACCATCTACCGCCAGCTACCACTAGCTTCCACCATCTACCACCATCTACCACCAGCTACTACCAGTCACCAGCATCTACCATCAGCTACCACTATCTACCGCCAGCTACCACCATCAACCACCAGCGCTGGTGGTTGATGGTCACTATACGCTGGTCAATGCCCCTTAACACTGACCATTACCATAGATCTGGTAAATGCTGGCGTCCACCTACTATTTGCCTTGATCCTTGCACTGAAATGTGTACAAGTCTCCAAACTTGATACATTAATTAATTGTAAGTGACTCCTTATCATCCTTAAATGCTCTCAACTCTTTAAGACATAAACTGTAACATGCTCGTGTCCGAAGCTAGACACAAATACAACAAAATTATTAAGGATGGTAACAGAGTCCATTTCATGTGGTCTCCATCTCATGTTGGCCTCGCAATGCATGATAGAGCTGATAAGTTAGCAAAGAATCTGCCTTTAAAGAGCCGTTGAGTGTAACCTTGGATTGTCAATGAGCAATCTGAGTGCAGCAGTACACCGAGAACTAGATCTACAAGATCTTGTTGAATCTGAGGCAAAGTGAAATTGACACCGTAATTCCATCTATCATCATACTATCATGCAAGAGGAGCCACACATCTATGGATCATCCAATAAAATCAGCAGACTTCTAGATGTCACTGCTGCTCGGCTTAGACACGGTTACAAGTAATCTCTGGGAATTCTCATTATCTGCCGAGTAGACCTGATCAAATGTAAAACTGTGTCAACAAAAATTATTCGCACACCCTCCGTCACTATGTGATGGAGTGCGAAAAGATACGTGAATTAGAGACAATTCTATAACCATTGTTCCAGCGATGTGTAAATATTTCATTCAAAATGATCTGCTACCAGAAATTTTAGCCAAATATCCCCAGTTTGCTAACTAACTGTAGGTAGTAACTGAGTGATTGTAACCTATCCACCGCTGCCACCTGGATGGGGGGCGGTGTGCAGGACAAACATATAAAATTTTGACACTAGCTCTTCACATGTCAGTTGCTTAATTTAGAACCTGTACTTGAGGTCGATCTCGAACCCATGTTGATGTGACGACATATATTGAATTTTGTAACTAGCTCATCAAGATTGTAATCTTGCTTAGCTAAATGAATTGTGGGGTTCAGTCCCTGAGCCCATTATGTGCCTCTGTAACCCTTAATTTCCACTACCGCCCACAAGATGGGTATGGGGTGCATAATAAATGAACTAAACTAACCGACCTACGTTGGCTAATGGGGTTTCCCCTACAAACGCTGAGGACACCGAATATGACTCGAGGGTTGAAGAAATAAGCGATAGGGTAGTTTGACCTTCAACCTCTATTAAGTCCTAATTAATTTTTTTTATTAATTCCTTAGGTACATCTGCATTAGTGCAGCAGCTACCCTAGACTATATGAAGTGGAGTACAGTGTGTCAAAAGCAAACTAGTTGATGCTAAAAAATCCCCATCACACAGGATGGTTAGTCATACAGAGGCATGTGATAAGCAGTCTGCACTGGCAGAATCCGATTGCTTTGTGAGGATATCATCAACACAGATTGAATAAGGCAGCAGTGGTAATAAAGGTCCCCATCTCGGTAGGATGGTTAGTCATACAGGGCCATATGATTAGTAGCCTGCACTGGCAAATTTTGGTACACTTTGAGGATATCTTCAAGAATACGAGAGTGAATAAGTAATTGCAAAGCTCCAGGTACCTCATGCCAACTGGTATGAAAGGTATAATAACTGGGCATTCAGTGATGTAGTGCGGGAGATCGTGCCGTAGTTCCTGCTCACAGAGTTTGCAACTGGAGTGCTCAGGATTGGGAGATCCGTCACCTGCAGCCACCTGCCACAGGTAACGGTAACCCCAACCTGATCCTTGCAACCACTGCGTCGCACAGTCTAGTGGACGTTTGTGCTGCCCATAGATGTAGGTTTCAGATCTGAACAAATCATAGCTTTTTATACTAGTACTTTCAGGTCGTTGGGAGTCAGTAAGGTCTTTCCTATCAGATCTGAATGTTTGGATCAATGTAGTTTTGACAGCAGAGATGGGATACCTAAATCTAAGTCAACTTCAAACTTGTTACACGCTAATTTGGCTGCAAGGTCTGTTTCATTAGATGGGTTATATTATGTGTGAAGGTATCCATACAAAGGAAATTCGAGACCCTTTACTCTGTGCATCAATTAGGTCATTGACAATTGGGAGTATGAGGTTCTTGCTATCGATCTTCCAGGAGAAGTTTTCGATTGCTTGAAGAGCAGACTTTTAATCACAGAATATTAT
>WNGS01049030.1:0-14674 GCA_020271785.1 Procambarus virginalis | reverse complement strand
TGTTGTTAAGAGTAAATGAATATGTATGTTTGTTTGTCCGTAGACTTAATCCTGTGTAGATAATAGTTTTGATTAAAGAATGACTATTAGAGGCTTTGTGTATGTGTGTAGTGTGAGGAGGGGTCCCAACATATGTTGATGGGGTTGGGGAGGGAGGGGTTGGGAGGGTGAGGGAGAGTGAGGGGACCTTCCCCTCTGGCTGAGAGTGTTTAGGACCATTTTGGTTTGTGGTTTTTGACGCCTGGCGTTCGGCCTGGCGTCACTTGAGAGAGTGTCATGTTGGGTAGGGGATGGAAGCTATGTACTTGGTATGCAGACATGTAGGGAGGAGGAGTATGTAGGTTATGTTGTGGAGGGGGGGGGACCCTCCCGTACTTGAGAGGGAGCAGGGAGTTAAGATGAGAGAAGAGGGAAAAGTGAGGGGACAGGTGGAGTCATTATTTTAACTTTTTCTCACCCAATGCAGCTGTTGGTGATCCTTGACGTCCATTAGTTTCCCCTACAGCAGGACGGAAGTGGTCCATTACCTTAAGCGTTTTTCAATGTTTTCAGAAGGGTGTGTGTACTGTCCACCTTTCACTAGCTAACTGTATTTCCATGTAGCTGGTGTGGGCATATCTTCCGCTCCCCATGCCTTCTAGACTGGGGCACTCCTCCCCCCTCCCCTCCTTTACCTTCTAGAGTGGTACGGAGCAGGACTACATACCGTCACATCGTCCTGAGAAGCTTCACCACATGGCACATCACTTAGTAAACTCAAAGTCAGTAGGTTAGCGTTTACTGAAAGAGGAAACATTTTTTGGCGGGGCGAGCCTTCCGAGCCGGCCCGCCTCTGTAAAGGATGACACATGACTGAGGCTAAATGAGGTGGGACCGCACACCTTAGCCAACCGCTCCCTCTCCCTCACACTTGACATCCGCAAATTAACAGCTTACACACTTTTCTCGCTATAAAGAATAATAAATAAATAAATAGTTAGGAGAAGTAAACCACTTGTATCTTAACGTGGTCATCATGGTAACATCATTCTTTGCTCAAATAAAAATTTTTAAAGTAGCGAGACATAAGGTGGTCTTCAATCTTATTATTATTATTATAACAAATCATAATTTTTTTGTAAACACAACTGCATGGGATACACATAGCAGTCACTGGTTACTCTCTCTCTCTCTACATTATATGTGGGGTTACACAATGCGTCAAGAAGTACCTATGTGTTGCTAAACAGTCCAATCTCTCACAAGACAGTCATATGGGCAGAACACAAAGGGTCAAGGACTGAACCCTCAATTCATTTTTTAGCTAATCAAGTTACAATCATGACGCGCCAGTTAGAAAATTCAAAATAAGTCTGCACATCGACGCGTGAGACGTGATTATTACCTACAAATTTTGTTAACTGTGATCCCAACATCGGCTGTCCCAGTAAATATCAATGTAATGTAAGAGTGTTTTCTCAATCTCCGTCACCTCTTCTTCCTACACCGTTACTGCAGACCTTGTAACACACAACGTCACACACCGTTCATTCTCTATCCCTTAGGCGAGCAATGTTCCCCACATACAAATTCCAAGCAAAGTAAACATATATAAGACAATGCGGAAAAACATAGTCTTGATACTATTATTAACAGAGACTGCCGACAGTGTGACAGTTTTAGCCCTCTGTAACACAATGTAACGTAACGCGAATCAACTTTATACAGTCCAAATAACATTATGAAAGTTTGACTTAGTCCATCTCCATTACATCTCATATCAAATATTACTGTGTGTCAGTTTTAGCGCTCTGTAACACACACAACGGCGTTATCATAGCAAGACAATGTCACAGAATGTTCAAGTCTCCTGAATGAGTGAAACATCAATCCGTCTCGTTAGGGTCTAACCTTCGTGCTGGTTTGAGGCGTAGTGAGATGGGCGAGGTACTGGGATGACCTTACCCTCTCCCCATCCACCCTCACCAAACCCCAACCCCCTCCCACCCCCTTCCAAGCCCAAACCATCAAGCATCACTTCACCCTTCCCAGAACGGATGTTCTGTGCAAAGCCTTTAGTATTATTTCTGTTTATATGTGTAAGCTGTATCGTAACGTGACCCACATGGTAACATCATTCTTTGCTCAAATAGCATTTTTTTTAAGAGTAACGAGAGTCATAAGGTGGTCTTCAATCTTATTATTATAACAAAACATAATTTTTTTGTAAACACAACTGCATGGGATACATATAACAGTCAGTGGTTACTCTCTCTCTCTCTCTCTCTATTCTGATCATGTAATAGTTGGGAAAAAGTAACATCAATTCCTTTCTCCTGCTGCCGCTGTTCACGTATCCTTTTTTCATTTCACTTAGACTGCCAGCTCACCAGAGGATGGAAGACTAATGTCAATTTTCGAACCCCCATCACACTCACCTTTATAACTTTGTAAGGTAACGTGACCAACATTTTTGACCATCATTTTCATTGACATGTGCACAACCATCAAAGGGAATCTGACTACTGCACGGATGTCTTGTGTGTTAAATAATCGGTCATTACCTAGCTTATCATTTTTTTGAGAAACTTATATGTGGTGATCATATCTTCCGAGTCCACACAATAACCCACTCATCACCCATCTTCTGTTTTCAAATCACAGCTCGCATCTAATTTACTGTTATTTTTATTTTTTTTTTTTTTGCAGAAACTATGTTTTGAGAATATGCACAATGTCACCAATTACTGTTCGAATCATCAAAGTCCTTTCAGTCATCAAAGCAAGCAGAGGTGCAGCATAATCCACCAGAGATCTGATGTATGCAAGGTACATCATTTTGACAGTTCTAACACTGACCCGCCTTAGCGAGATGGCTGTGTGCAACACTACCCTAGCACTCTTAATAATTTTATTCAAGCACTGATAACATAGCATAATGTAAGATATTTTTTCACATTTCATATCGCGTGTGTAGATTTAGTTTTAACAGAAAGTGAAACACGAGAGCATGAACAAATAGGGTTGAGATAGGAGGAAAGGCTTTGTGGACGGTTAGTCAAAACTTAACATAACAGATATGATTTCACAGAGTTTTAACCTTTGCAAGTTTTTCAGTGTTTTCTCTTCACTTATGCTAAGTGAGTCAGACAAAATGGGTCATTTCATTATTAGCCAAGGCAATACGCTATTAGCTAGATAGTCAAAACATATAACACGTATTATTTCACAGGAATTTTTTCTAGCAAATATGGTTCCTTTAAGCAGTTCAACACATCAAACACAAGCAGTCGCGAAATTCTCTTTAGTCAATAATCATCCTTTACAGTATTTCTTGACTAAAATATCACTCCAAACATAAGTGGTCATTTTTATTCACACCGTCGCACTTATAGTCAATAATTTGTTTCGCAGAGTGACAAGTTATGCTTAGTGACGAGATTTCACGGTGAGCATAGTTTTAAGAGAGTTCACATTGTATTAATTACGGTCACGGATATGTTATGTTATGTTTATGAAGATCATTACTTCTTATTTTCTTATTTTTACCCATTTCCACGCACCCTGCTTTTCAGCCTTCTCATATTCTTTTCAAATCAAGTTGGCTTACTGTTTTTCCAGTAGATTGGTTTCACATTACATATATTAATCAACTTTCAAATTCAGTTCAGTTTCTTTTCAATATCACAGCTTCGTTGCTCCCCTGTCAGTATCTAGTTCAAGACCTCGTATTATCAATGTCATTAATACTACTATCATCAACCATGTATTGGATGTCTCAGTCATTCAGTTAACAACTTAGTAAGTGTTTAATGAACGTGAGAATCACTTCATGTGCGCTCATTTTAGTTTAGGTTAAAGTTTTCTATCTTGAATTAATACTACTGTCACCAACTATGTTTTGGATAGCTCAGGCATTCAGTTAACAACTCAGTAAGTAAAAATGCTTCATGTGAGCTCATTTTTAGTTTAGGATAAGGTTTTTCCATCGTAAAATACTATTATCATCAACCAGGTATTGGACGACTCTACCATTCAGTTTACAACTCAGTAACTGTTTACTGAACATAGATATCCCTCCATGTGACCTCATTTTTTAGTTTAAAGTTTCTCCATCGTAAAAAAAAAAAAATATTACTATCACAAACCTTGTATTGACCGGCTCCAGCATTCAGTTTACAACTCAGTAAGTGTTTACTGAATGCAAAATCGCTACATGTGTGGTCATTTAGTTTAAAGTTTCCCAGTCTTAAAATATTACTATCACCAACCATGTATTGGATGGCTCAACCATTCAGTTTACAACTCAGTAACTGCTTACTGAATATAGATATCCCTCCATGTGTCCTCATTTTTAGTTTAAAGTTTCTCCATCGTAAAATAAAAAAATATATATATTACTATCACTAACCTTGTATTGGCTGGCTCCGACATTCAGTTTACAACTCAGTAAGTGTTTACTGAATGCAAAATCGCTACATGTGTGATCATTTAGTTTAAAGTTTCCCAATCTTAAAATATTACAATCATCATCAACCATACATTGGCTGGCTTAGTCTTTCAGTTTACAACTCAGTGAGTGTTTACTGAACGTGGAAATTGTCACATGTGTGGGCATTTAGTTTATTTATTTTTATTTATATTTATTTGTGCATATACAAGAAGGTACATTGGGAATGTGTGGATACATAAAATGGTAATTACAGTCTTGTAAAGCCACTAGTACGCGCAGCGTTTCGGGCAGGTCCTTAATATAAGAAAATTTTAAGTAGGTAAATACTTGCAAAATTTATAAAAAAAAATGATAACAGATACATGGCAAGAAAAAAATTAGAGAAAATTGTAGGTACAGTGTATTAAAGCACATAGGCAGCTAAGATTGATTGCAATGACAGCTTGAATGGTAGTTGACAAAAATTGGTAGGCACAAAACAGCATATGGCTAGCACATAAAAGAAGACAGCAATGAACACAATGATAAGGTTGGTAGGGTTAAATACATAAAAATTAGGAGATTAGGAGATTGGGTAACACTAGGTACAGAGCAAATTTAAAGCTCAGTGTAGGAAACTAAGAAGATGAAATCAGGTACTTTTTGGTTTTGTTTTTAAATAAGGCAAAACTTTTACAGTTTTTCAATTCACTAGGGAGTGAGTTCCATAGACTAGGTCCCTTAATTTGCATAGAGTGTTTACACAGATTAAGTTTGACCCTGGGGATATCAAAGAGATATTTATTTCTGGTGTGGTGATAATGGGTCCTATTACATCCATCCAGGGAGAGTTTCAGAGCATGGTTTGCATTTAAAAACAGGGTTTTGTAAATGTAGTTGACACAAGAGAATGTGTGGAGGGAGTTAATATTTAGCAAGTTTAGAGATTTAAACAAGGGAGCTGAATGTTGTCTAAAAGCTGAGTTAGTTATTCTGATAGCAGATTTTTGCTGCGTGATGATGGGCTTAAGGTGGTTTGCAGTGGTAGACCCCCATGCACAGATACCATAATTAAGATAGGGGTAGATTAGTGCATAATATAGTGAGAGGAGAGCGGAGTTAGGAACATAATATCTGATTTTGGAGAGTATACCAACTGTTTTAGAGACTTTCTTAGTTATGTGTTGTATGTGGGTGCTGAAGTTGAGTCTCTTGTCTAGGAATAGGCCAAGAAACTTGCCATCATTTTTATTACTGATGTTAATATTGTCTATCTGTAGCTGAATTGCATTTGATGATTTGCTTCCAAATAAGATGTAGTAAGTCTTTTCGATGTTTAATGTTAGTTTGTTCGTTGACATCCAGAAGTGGACTTTTTTTAATTCATTATTCACAACATTATTTAGTGTATGTGGGTTGAGGTCTGAATAGATAAGGGTAGTATCATCAGCAAACAATATAGGTTTGAGAATATTAGAGACATTAGGCAGATCATTTATATATATAAGAAATAGAAGAGGTCCTAAGATACTGCCCTGTGGCACTCCAACGGTAATTGGTAGAGTGGAAGAAGTTGTATCATTGATGGTTACATATTGGTGTCTGTCACTAAGATAGGATCGGATGTAGTCAAGGGCAAGGCCACGGATTCCATAATGCTGAAGTTTAAGTAAGAGGTAGTTGTGATTAACAGTATCAAAGGCTTTTCTTAGGTCAATGAAGAGTCCAATTGGAAACTCATTTTTGTCAAGGGCTGAGTAGATTACGTCAAGGAGACTAATGATTGCATCGTTGGTGCTCTTTTGGGACCGGAAGCCAAACTGGCAGGGGCTGAGTATGTCGAATTTTACGAGGTAGGAATAGAGCTGTTTGTAAATAATTTTTTCAAATATTTTTGATAGAATGGGTAGATTTGATATTGGTCTATAATTATTTATGTCCGCCGGATTGCCTCCTTTATGGACTGGCGTTACTCTTGCTTTTTTGAGGATATCAGGGAAGGTGTGACACTCTATAGATTTGTTGAACAGTAGGGCTATGGGTGAGGCAAGGGCATGGGAGGCTCTCTTGTATACAATGGACGGAATTTCACTGGTGTTCCCTGCCTTGGTTTTTAGAGAGTGTATGATGGACACAACATCTGCCGGGCTGATTGGTGAAAGGAGAAGAGAGTTTGGATAGCTGCCTGAGAGATATGTGTTAATATGTGTCTGAGTCTGTGGGATTTTACTGGCAAGATTAGCACCAACCGATGAAAAGAAACTATTAAATTCATTTGCCATTTCTAAATCAGTTGACAGTATATCCCCATCCTTGTAGAGCTTTATTTGGTTATGTGAGTGTTGCTTAGTTCCTAGGATACTAGAGATTGTTTTCCAAGTGCTTTTCATGTTACCTTTTGCTTCATTGAATCTATTCACATAATATGCTAGTTTTGCCTTTCTTATGATACTGGTAAGCATTGATGAGTACCTTTTAGCTACTTCCTTTGAAACTAGGCCAATCCTAAGTTTCTTTTCATATTCGTGTTTCTTGTTGATTGAGTTGAGAATGCCACTTGTGAGCCATGGATTGTTTAATCTTTTGTCAGTTACTTGCTTGGTAAGAAGGGGACAATGAAGGTTGTAGAGACTGAGAGTTTTGGAGAGGAAGAGGGTAGCTAATGAATTTATATCCTGGGTATTATTGAATTCAGAATCCCAGTTAATATTGTGAAGTGCATCTGTAAGATTGCCTAAAGCTGATTCACTGTGTAGCCTAAATGAAAGTTTCTTGCTTTTTGGTGGTGTTATGTCCATGTTCGCTATGAGAAAGGTAGGATAGTGGTCAGTTGTTCTGTCGTAGATTATACCAGGTACAAGGGGAACTGTTATGTTTGTCCATATGTGGTCCAAGGTAGTGGCTGATGTTTGAGTGACTCGGGTAGGTTTGGTGATTGTGGGGATTAGCATACAGGAGTTCATGCTGTTAAGGAAATAGTCAACTTGAGAGCAATTTTGTTTACCCAGGTCAATATTAAAGTCTCCTCCCAGAATGATGTGGTTTTTGTTGAGATTGTTGTTTATAATAAGATTCCTTAGGTTGTCTGAGAAAGAAGCTATGTTAGTGTTGGGAAATCTATAGATGGCTCCAATAGTCAAAGAGGATTTAAGGGATTTAATTGTGAACTGAGCAAAAGTATATTCACAGTAGTCATCTCTGTCACTAATAACACTGTTGCAGATAAATGTATCTCGGTAATATATAGCTGTGCCACCACCTTTTTTATTAGGCCTACAGTTATGAATGGCTTTATAACCAGCTAAGTTGTAGAGTTGGGTATAGTCTTTATTTAGCCAAGTTTCTGTTAAAATAATGAACGATAAGTTAGTACCAAGTGCTGTGAGTAATGCATTTAAATCGTCAAAATGTTTACCAAGAGATCTAACATTTTGGTTGTAAACTGATAAACAGGTGGTATTTTGGAGTTTGTTTTTAGCCTGGTGTGCTGTGAAATACTTGCAATAATGATGATCAATGTGCTGGTTGGTGTAGATATGAGATAGAAGATTTTGATCAGGATCAATATCAGTGTGCATAAAGATGCAGATAAAGGGATCACGATACAAGATACACGATAAAGCAAAACACAAGAATAAAAGCAAATACAATAAAATAGTAACAACTTAGAAGTAAAATAAAGATCCAATAGATAGCCAGGAAGGACACAGAAGTTACATAAAATAAAAAACAAAAAATCAGTAGAGATTGACAATATAAATGTAAAATAAAAAATAATAAGAACAATAAATCATAAAGTAAAATGATATTGAAGATAATTGGCTTAGTAATGGTTAATTAAAATCCTATAATTGGTATGAACCTAAGAAAACAAAATGAACTCAATAGATAATTCCGAAAAAAAAGATGACATGTAAAACTTATTAAATCTTGAAATTTACTCTAATATAAATCTAAGTGTAAAAATATACAGGGTGAAAGTATATTCGTGTGGAATATTTTACTATGATACTGAGGTAGATGCTTATATAAACAATTATACTATTAATTAATTCCAATAAATGATTACAAGAAACAAATACCAAGTTACTTTAAATATAACAGGGTAATAGAAAAGCCCTAGGTTTAGTGACAAGGGGATTAGCTAAGACCAAATAATTAAGAGTAAAAAAACAGGCAAAGATGCCAAACAAAAAATAAAAATAAAAATAAAAATATAAAACCTTTGGAAAGGAAAGGCAGAGCTTAAGTACACTTTGGTTGTATGTGAGACTACAAAATATGTTCAGGTTATTCAGCTGATATCCCACAGTCATCCAGTTAGTTTTAAGTTTCACAATCTTAAATTAAATACTATCATCAACCCCCTATTGGACTCTCGGGCATTCAGTTAACCACTCGGTAAGTGTTTACTGAACGTCGAAATCATTTCCTGTGTGCCCATTTTTTACTTGAACCCGTCTCCACTCCAAACCAGTCAGGACCTAGGGTCCTGACTCGGACCGCAGGTCCGGTTTGGAGTGGAGACGGGTTCAAGTAAAAAATGGGCACACAGGAAATGATTTCGACGTTCAGTAAACACTTACCGAGTGGTTAACTGAATGCCCGAGAGTCCAATAGGGGGTTGATGATAGTATTTAATTTAAGATTGTGAAACTTAAAACTAAACTAAATGCCCACACATGTGACAATTTCCACGTTCAGTAAACACTCACTGAGTTGTAAACTGAAAGACTAAGCCAGCCAATGTATGGTTGATGATGATAGTAATATTTTAAAATTGGGAAACTTTAAACTAAATGACACACATGTAGCGATTTTGCATTCAGTAAACACTTACTGAGTTGTAAACTGAATGTCGGAGCCAGTCAATACAAGGTTAGTGATAGTAATATATATATTTTTTTATTTTACGATGGAGAAACTTTAAACTAAAAATGAGGACACATGGAGGGATATCTATATTCAGTAAGCAGTTACTGAGTTGTAAACTGAATGGTTGAGCCATCCAATACATGGTTGGTGATAGTAATATTTTAAGACTGGGAAACTTTAAACTAAATGACCGCACATGTAGCGATTTTGCATTCAGTAAACACTTACTGAGTTGTAAACTGAATGCTGGAGCCAGTCAATACAAGGTTTGTGATAGTAATATTTTTTTTTTTTACGATGGAGAAACTTTAAACTAAAAAATGAGGTCACATGGAGGGATATCTATGTTCAGTAAACAGTTACTGAGTTGTAAACTGAATGGTAGAGTCGTCCAATACCTGGTTGATGATAATAGTATTTTACGATGGAAAAACCTTATCCTAAACTAAAAATGAGCTCACATGAAATGATTTTCACTTACTGAGTTGTTAACTGAATGCCTGAGCTATCCAATACATAGTTGGTGACAGTAGTATTAATTCAAGATGGAAAACTTTAAACTAAACTAAAATGAGCGCACATGAAGTGATTCTCACGTTCATTAAACACTTACTAAGTTGTTAACTGAATGACTGAGACATCCAATACATGGTTGATGATAGTAGTATTAATGACATTGATAATACGAGGTCTTGAACTAGATACTGACAGGGGAACAACGAAGCTGTGATATTGAAAAGAAACTGAACTGAATTTGAAAGTTGATTAATATATGTAATGTGAAACCAATCTACTGGAAAAACAGTAAGCCAACTTGATTTGAAAAGAAATGAGAAGGCTGAAAAGCAGGGTGCGTGGAAATGGGTAAAAATAAGAAAATAAGAAGTAATGATCTTCATAAACATAACATAACATATCCGTGACCGTAATTAATACAGTGTGAACTCTCTTAAAACTATGCTCACCGTGAAATCTCGTCACTAAGCATAACTTGTCACTCTGCGAAACAAATTATTGACTATAAGTGCGACGGTGTGAATAAAAATGACCACTTATGTTTGGAGTGCTATTTTAGTCAAGAAATACTGTAAAGGATGATTATTGACTAAAGAGAATTTCGCGACTGCTTGTGTTTGAGTGTTGAACTGCTTAAAGGAACCATATTTGCTAGAAAAAATTCCTGTGAAATAATACGTGTTATATGTTTTGACTATCTAGCTAATAGCGTATTGCCTTGGCTAATAATGAAATGACCCATTTTGTCTGACTCACTTAGCACAAGTGAAGAGAAAACACTGAAAAACTTGCAAAGGTTAAAACTCTGTGAAATCATATCTGTTATGTTAAGTTTTGACTAACCGTCCACAAAGCCTTTCCTCCTATCTCAACCCTATTAGTTCATGCTCTCGTGTTTCACTTTTTGTTAAAACTAAATCTACACACGCGATATGAAATGTGAAAAAATATCTTACATTATGCTATGTTATCAGTGCTTGAATAAAATTATTAAGAGTGCTAGGGTAGTGTTGCACACAGTCATCTCGCTAAGGCGGGTCAGTGTTAGAACTGTCAAAATGGTGTACCTTGCATACATCAGATCTCTGGTGGATTATGCTGCACCTCTGCTTGTTTTGATGACTGAAAGGACTTTGATGATACGAACAGTAATTGGTGACATTGTGCATATTCTCAAAACATAGTTTCTGCAAAAAAAAAAAAATAACAGTAAATTAGATGCGAGCTGTGATTTGAAAACAGAAGATGGGTGATGAGTGGGTTATTGTGTGGACTCGGGAGATATGATCACCACATATAAGTTTCTCAAAGAAAATGATAAGCTAGGTAATGACCGATTATTTAACACACAAGACATCCGTGCAGTAGTCAGATTCCCTTTGATGGTTGTGCACGTGTCAATGAAAAATTAAAAGTGCAAAGATGTTTCAGAGTTCTATTTTAGTCGAGAAATGATCCAAAATTGTATTTATTGACTAGTGAGAGCCCGTAACAAGTATGGTGTGTGATATTGTAGTCCTTAACCTAGTCAAGCGATTGATAGTCATGTGGTAGTGGTCCTCGCGGCTATTTGATTTGATAGAAGAAAAAAAAATGAAGACTAGTAGTCCCTGTTTTTTAAGATGAAAAACTTTGAACTATAAAAATGTTTGACTGAGTGACTGACTGACTGGTTTTCTGGCGAGTTATTTGTGTGGAGTCGGGAGATATGATCACCACATATAAGTTTCTCAAAGAAAATGATAAGCTAGGAAAGGTTCGTATATTTAACACACAAGACATCCATGCAGTAGTGAGATTCCCTTTGATGGCTGTGCACGTGTCAATGAAAAAATAAAGTGTAAAGATGTTTCAGAGTGGTATTTTAGTCGATAAATTATACAAAATTGTGTTTATTGTCTAGTGAGAGGCGGAACAAGAGACCAAGAGGTAAATGTCGTGATCACACAGTTAACAAAAAATATTAGAATTTGTAGGTATGTAGTGATCACATCTCCCCAAACTCTTCTGTGCATATTTCACAAAGACATTCTTCCTGACTCACCACTCTTAGTTTGTGGACTAGTGACTCACCTTTGTTTAAAATTAAATCTACAAAGCTTCACATTTACAAAAATGTTATTTGGTCATCAGATAGGAAGATGATTTTCCACGTTGCGTTACGTAACGATATAATGTGTTACAAGAACTAAACAGGGTTGTGATAATATTTTATTTGTGTTTGGATGTAATGGCTAAACATGGTTTACATTTTCAATAATGCTAATTGGTCATCAGAAAAGTTGATTTCCACGTTACGTTACAATGTGTTACAGGGGCTAAAACTGGTAGACAGTAATATTATATGGTATGAGATGTAAAGGAGATGGACTAAGTCAAACTTCATTTAAAAATGTTATTTTGGTTTGTAGAAATTTGATTTCCCATTACGTTACAATGTGTTACAGGGGCTAAAAACTGGTAGACAGTAATATTATATGGTATGAGATGTAAAGGAGATATTGTGTTTGGCTAAATGGGGTTTACATATCAATATGATATTCGGACAGAAAGTTGCTCTTACTCTTAAAATGATATTTAGGCAATGAACGTTGTTAACATGTTGGTCACGCTACATTAATAATATTTGGGCAAAGAACGATGACATCATGTTGGTCACGTTACCTTACAAAGTTATAAAGGTGAGTGTGATGGGGGTTCGAAAATTGACATTAGTCTTCCATCCTCTGGTTAGCTGGCAGTCTTAGTGAAATGAAAAAAGGATACATGAACAGCGGCAGCAGGAGAAAGGAATTGATGTTACTTTTTCCCAACTATTACATGATCAGAATAGAGAGAGAGAGAGAGAGAGTAACCACTGACTGTTATATGTATCCCATGCAGTTGTGTTTACAAAAAAATTATGTTTTGTTATAATAATAAGATTGAAGACCACCTTATGACTCTCGTTACTCTTAAAAAAATGCTATTTGAGCAAAGAATGATGTTACCATGTGGGTCACGTTACGATACAGCTTACACATATTAACAGAAATAATACTAAAGGTTTTACACAGAACATCCGTTCTGGGAAGGGTGAAGTGATGCTTGATGGTTTGGGCTTGGAAGGGGGTGGGAGGGGGTTGGGGTTTGGTGTGGGTGGATGGGGAGAGGGTAGGGTCATCCCAGTACCTCGCCCATCTCACTACGCCTCAAACCAGCGCGAAGGTTAAGACCCTAACGAGACGGGTTGATGTTTCACTCATTCAGGAGTCTTGAACATTCTGTGACATTGTCTTGCTATGATAACGCCATTGTACTCACCTAGTTGTGCTTGCGGGGGTTGAGCTCTGGCTCTTTGGTCCCGCTTCTCAACCGTCAATCAACAGGTATACAGTTTCCTGAGCCTATTGGGCTCTATCATATCTACACTTGAAACTGTGCATGGAGTCAGCCTCCACCACATCGCTTCCTAATGCATTCCATTTGTCAACCACTCTGACACTAAAAAGTTCTTTCTAATACCTCTGTGGCTCATTTGGGCACTCAGTTTCCACCTGTGTCCCCTAGTGCGTGTGACCCTTGTGTTAAACAGCCTGTCTTTATCAACCCTGTCGATTCCCCTGAGAATCTTGAATGTGGTGATCATGTCCCCCCTAACTCTTCTGTCTTCCAACGAAGTGAGGTTTAATTCCTGCAGTCGCTCCTCGTAGCTCATACCTCTCAGCTCGGGTACTAGTCTGGTAGCAAACCTTTGAACCTTTTCCAGTTTAGTCTTATGCTTGACTAGATAGGGACTCCATGCTGGAGCCGCATACTCCAGGATTGGTCTGACATATGTGGTATATAATGTTCTGAAAGATTCCTTACACAAGTTTCTAAAGGCCGTTCTTATGTTAGCCAACCTGGCATCCATTTGTTCGACCATTCCTGCAGCTTGTCCAGGTCTTCTTGAAGTCTCAAGCTGTCCTCCTCTGTCTTAATCCTTCTCATAATTTGGCGTCGTCAGCAAACATTGAGAGGAATGAGTCTATACCCTCTGGGAGATCATTTACATATATCAGCAACATGATAGGTCCAAGTACAGAGCCCTGTGGGACTCCACTGGTGACTTCACGCCATTCTGAGGTCTCACCCCTCACTGTAACTCTCTGCTTCCTATTGCTGTGTTACAGAGCGCTAAAACTGACACACAGTAATATTTGATATGAGATGTAATGGAGATGGACTAAGTCATACTTTCATAATGTTATTTGGACTGTAGAAAGTTGATTCGCGTTACTTTACATTGTGTTACAGAGGGCTAAAACTGTCACACTGTCGGCAGTCTCTGTTAATAATAGTATCAAGACTATGTTTTTCCGCATTGTCTTATATATGTTTACTTTGCTTGGAATTTGTATGTGGGGAACATTGCTCGCCTAAGGGATAGAGAATGAACGGTGTGTGACGTTGTGTGTTACAAGGTCTGCAGTAACGGTGTAGGAAGAAGAGGTGATGGAGATTGAGGAAACACGCTTACATTACAATGATATGTATTGGGACAGCCGATGTTGGGATCACAGTTAACAAAATTTGTAGGTATGATCACGTCTCTCGCGTCGATGTGCAGACTTATTTTGAATTCTAACTGGCGCGTCATGATTGTAACTTGATTAGCTAAAAAATAATTGAGGGTTCAGTCCTTGACCCTTTGTGTCTGCCCATATGACTGTCTTGTGAGAGATTGGGACTGTTTAGCAACACATAGGTTACTTCTTGACGCATTGTGTAACCCCACATATAATGTAGAGAGAGAGAGAGAGAGAGAGTAACCAGTGACTGCTGTGTGTATCCCATGCAGTGTGTTTACAAAAAAATTATGATTTGTTATAATAATAATAATAAGATTGA
>WNGS01049029.1:0-10356 GCA_020271785.1 Procambarus virginalis | reverse complement strand
CTCATGAGAGATGCAAACACATCACTCTCTACAAAATAAAGGTGACAGAAGCGATGTAAACACTATCGCGGCATCTCCCTCTCAGCGTCGTTGGCAAAACTATTCGCTAGGGTCGTTTTGGTCAGGCTTCAGATTCTTGCCGAAAGAGTGTACCCTGAGTCACAGTGTGGTTTCCGAGCAGAGAGGTCGACCACTGACATGGTGTTGTCCTGAGACAGCTTCAAGAAAAGTGCAGGGAGCAGAGAAAAGCCTTGTACATTGCCTTCATTGACCTTACAAAGGCCTTCGACCTCGTGAGTAGGGACGGACTCTTCAAGATCTTGGCCAAAATTGGCTGTCCACCCATCCTACTCAGCATGATACAATCGCTCCACAAGGACATGAAGGGGACAGTCGTGTACGAAGGCTCAACTTCTGAACCATTTAACATTAACAGTGGTGTTAAACAGGGGTGTGTTCTTGCTCCAACCCTGTTCGGCATCTTCTTCGTGATCCTCGTCAAGCATGCTTTTGGAATAACGACAGAAGGCATCTATCTCCGTACAAGATCTGATGGAAAGCTGTATAATCTATCCAGACTCCGAGCAAAGACAAAAGTACAAATGCGAATCCTCAGGGAGTTCCTCTTCGCCGACGACGCAGCGATCACCACACACACAGCAGAAGGCCTGCAGCAGCTACTCAACCGCTTTGCCGCAGCCTGTTCTGCATTCGGCCTGACAATCAGCCTGAAGAAGACACAGGTGATGGGACAAGATGTCAATGAGCTACCCTGTATAAATATAGCAGACTATGCGCTGGAGGCAGTTCACGAGTTTGTGTACCTGGGCTCCACAATCTCAGACACCCTTTCCCTGGACACTGAGCTCAACAGGCGTATCGGGAAGGCCGCAACAACACTGGCTTGGCTCACAAAGCGCGTTTGGGAAAATGCCAAACTGACAGTGCACACCAAGGCACAAGTCTACATGGCATGTGTGGTGAGTACACTTCTCTACGGCTCGGAATCCTGGACCCTGCGCTCTCGCCAGGAGAAACGGCTTAATACCTTTCACATGCGGAACCTGAGACGCATCCTTGACATCACGTGGAAAGACCACATCACCAACAACACTGTACTCAAGAGAGCAGGAGTCCCTTCAATGTTCACTCTCCTGAAACAGAGACGCATGCGATGGCTGGGACATGTCTCACGCATGGTCGATGGCCGCATACCGAAGGACCTCTTGTATGGAGAACTGGCATCAGGAAGGAGACCTACCGGAAGACCTCAGCTGCGTTTCAAAGATGCCTGCAAACGCGACCTCAAGCAGATGAACATCGACATCAACACTTGGGAGGCAGCAGCTGCGGACAGATCTGCCTGGAGATATAAAGTGCAGAAGGGACTCCAGCAATTCGAGGATGAACTGAAGAGGCAGGCGGAGGAAAATAGACTTCAGAGGAGGTCTCGACCACTGCCAGACGCACCCGCTTTGGCGTTTATCTGCGCTCGCTGCAGTCGAGACTGTCATTCTCGGGTTGGCCTTCACAGCCACAGCAGGCGCTGCATCCAACTAGACTACAACAACTAGACACCCAGGGCACAACTCCATAACCCTACGGATTGACGGATGCCTACTATATATATATATATATATATATATATATATATATATATATATATATATATATATATATATATATATAACTGAAAACTCACACCCAGAAGTGACTCCTGAATGAGTCACATGAGTATGGGTTCGAGTCACTTCTGGGGTGTGAGTTTTCAGTTGTATCTAGTCCTGGGGACCATTCAGGCTTGTTTGCATTTGTGTTCCTCACGTGTTGCCTCAAAAAATGAGGTGATTTGGTAAAATGCTATGCCCAAGATTACCATCCGAGTGCCGGCGGGGAAGTGGTTCATATAGCCTCGGCTATCACTTCCTTTTGTCCGGTCGTGATGGTCAAGTGGTTTAAGGCGTCCCTGTACATACCAGTTGCGTTGCTCCTGGGAGTATGGGTTCGAGTCACTTCTGGGGTGTGAGTTTTCAGTTGTATCTAGTCCTGGGGACCACTCAGGCTTGTTTGCATTTGTGTTCCTCACGTGTTGCCCCAAAAAATGAGGTGATTTGATGAAATGCTATGCCAAGATAACCATCCGAGTGCCGGCGGGGAAGTGGTTCATATAGCCTCGGCTATCACTTCCTTTTGTCTGGTCGTGATGGTCAAGTGGTTTAAGGCATCCCTGTACATACCAGTTGCGTTGCTCTTGGGAGTATGGGTTCGAGTCACTTCTGGGGTGTGAGTTATCAGTTGTATCTAGTCCTGGGGACCATTCAGGCTTGTTTGCATTTGTGTTCCTCACGTGTTGCCCCAAAAAATGAGGTGATTTGATAAAATGCTATGCCCAAGATTACCATCCGAGTGCCGGCGGGGAAGTGGTTCATATAGCCTCGGCTATCACTTCCTTTTGTCCGGTCGTGATGGTCAAGTGGTTTAAGGCGTCCATGTATATACCAGTTGCGTTGCTCCAGGGAGTATGGGTTCGAGTCACTTCTGGGGTGTGAGTTTTCAGTTGTATCTAGTCCTGGGGACCATTCAGGCTTGTTTGCATATATATATATATATATATATATATATATATATATATATGAATATATATATATATATATATTATATATATATATATATATATATATATATATATATATATATATATATATATATATATATATGAACAGAGGCAGACGATGTGGGCCACACAACAGTCACCACAGAGGACAACACCTCGAACCACATGGGGCACAAAATGACTAGTGACGTACATATATAGTCAACATTACCATAGACAGAGGTGAGGCGTATGCAAGGTGACCTGAGCAGCCGGATACATCACTGTATCCGGCCGAGTGATGTATTGAGAAAGCTAAGGTGAAGTAAGGAATGGATTGGCCAATAATCCTTTTGCAGCTGCCTTGCTTCTGGTGATATTCTGCTTTGGTCTTGAAGACGGTCGAATGCATTGAAGTGTAAGCTGGCAGTCAATAGTTGAGATTCATAAGTACTGCTACGTCGATTTCTATTCTTTTTTGTATTGTCGGTTATATCCGTGCTGTTGGTAAAGATATCTCTGGGGATGATCTGGCTGAGTGCAGGAATTACATGTTCTGTGATGGAGTCTCACCCATCTTGGTTATACATCCACACACTCTGGCAGACTTGTACACTCTTCACCTCTACCCTTGACAATGTTGACACGTTCAACGAAACGCACCTCTTAGCGGCAGGCCACATAAGTGAACTTTAGAGTTGATTTCTCAATTGAAGGAAAACACACACAAAAATATATAAATGTTTCGCTCTAGAATAATTGAGCTAACTCTTGCTGACATATAGACAGAGTAGATGGTACGTAATACAAGATATTCTTATAAAATATTGTACTAGGTCTCAACACATGTCCTGACAGCGTAAAAGTCTCTTGGAGGTGTTGACCGACGAAGTGGTGACCGAAACCGGTGCCGCTGAGAGCAAGGGGCTCACTGTAAGAGTGAGGACGGCCCCGGGGAGGCTGTCAGGTTGGTATCTTTCCTGTTCTATCAGAGAGAAAATCCCTGAGAAAAGTTTGGCTTGTGCAAGTTGCAGACGGTGGATGTTGGAAGCAGTTTGGCCTCTTGTTTGGTGACGTGAAGTTTGAGATTCAGGGAAGTCTTCTGTTCAGCTGAATGTTGCAAGGAGTGTGGAGGGTGTTTTCTGTGTTTGTCTGTGTGTGTTTTTTCTCTGTTTAACATAGAGAGTGTTAGGGGTGGGTGTACCAGAGTGTATGTTGGTGTACCAGAGTGCATGTTGGTGAACCAGAGTGTATGTTGGTGTCCCAGAGTGTATGATTGTGTACCAGAGTGTATATTGGTGTACCAGAGTATATGTTGGTGTCTCAGAGTGTATGATGGTGTACCAGAGTGTATTGTAGGGTTCCAGAGTGCATGTTGGTGTACCAGAGTGCATGTTGGTGTACCAGAGTGCATGTTGGTGTACCAGAGTGTATGTTAGTGTCTCAGAGTGTATGATGGTGTACCAGAGTGTATTGTAGGGTTCCAGAGTGTATGTTGGTGTGCCAGAGTGTATGTTGGTGTCCCAGAATGTATGATTGTGTACCAGAGTGTATTGTAGGGTTCCAGAGTGTATGTTGGTGTGCCAGAGTGTATGTTGGTGTCCCAGAGTGTATGATTGTGTACCAGAGTGCATGTTGGTGTACCAGAGTGTATGATTGTGTACCAGAGTGTATGATGGTGTACCAGAGTGTATGTTGGTGTCCCAGAGTGCATGTTGGTGTACCAGAGTGCATGTTGGTGTACCAGAGTGTATGTTGGTGTACCAGAGTGCATGTTGGTGTACCAGAGTGTATGTTGGTGTACCAGAGTGCATGTTGGTGTACCAGAGTGTATGTTGGTGTACCAGAGTGCATGTTGGTGTACCAGAGTGTATGTTGGTGTACCAGAGTGCATGTTGGTGTACCAGAGTGCATGTTGGTGTACCAGAGTGTATGTTGGTGTACCAGAGTGCATGTTGGTGTACCAGAGTGTATGTTGGTGTACCAGAGTGCATGTTGGTGTACCAGAGTGTATGTTGGTGTACCAGAGTGCATGTTGGTGTACCAGAGTGTATGTTGGTGTACCAGAGTGCATGTTGGTGTACCAGAGTGTATGTTGGTGTACCAGAGTGCATGTTGGTGTACCAGAGTGTATGATGGTGTACCAGAGTGCATGTTGGTGTACCAGAGTGTATGTTGGTGTGCCAGAGTGCATGTTGGTGTGCCAGAGTGTATGTTGGTGTACCAGAGAGCATGTTGGTGTGCCAGAGTGCATGTTGGTGTACCAGAGTGTATGTTGGTGTCCCAGAGTGTATGTTGTTACATTCTTGTACAAGCGTGAATGTTGTACATGTTGTACATGTTGGTGTGCCAGAGTGCATGTTGGTGAACCAGAATGCATGTTGGTGTCCCAGAGTGCATGTTAGTGTACCAGAGTGTATGTTAGTGTACCAGAGTGTATGTTGGTGTACCAGAGTGCATGTTGGTGAACCAGAGTGCATGTTGGTGTCCCAGAGTGCATGTTAGTGTACCAGAGTGCATGTTGGTGTACCAGAGTGCATGTTGGTGAACCAGAGTGCATGTTGGTGTCCCAGAGTGCATGTTAGTGTACCAGAGTGTATGTTAGTGTACCAGAGTGTATGTTGGTGTACCAGAGTGCATGTTGGTGTGAAATCAACTCCTAGATCTTTCTCTCTGTCCGTTTCCTGAAGGACTTCATCTTCCATTCGGTATCCAGTGACTGGCCTCCTAGTTCCTCCTCCTAGTTTCATTACCTTACATCACTAGGGTATGATGCATCACCCCCAGAGAGCTCTCCAAGTCATGCCTCAAGTCCGGTCACCACTATTTGACCTTGGACCCAAGGGGGAGAGGAGAAGGCCCAGCCCCACACTGCTTAAGCTCAATCCTGCAATGTGTGACTCCCCACCAGGACGGCCCAGCTGTATCCTCAATCTCACGTCTTCCTTTGTGGTCGCCAGTTGGCTATTCTTCTCTGATCCCCAGCAACGCTGTTGGTTCGAATTTGATGTCGTAGCTACAGCCCAGGACCTTTTCTATATAAGGCCAATACTCTCTCTCTTCTTCTTGAGAATAGGTGCAGTTTGCATGAAGGGTTAACCCTCCCGATGACTGCACCAGGACAGACGTAAGGAGATGCGTTGACGGTTAGGATGAGAAGAAAGTCAAAAGCGGTAGATGTGATGGGCCGTAGAGAGAGGAGAGGCGGCGAAAACTGAGTCGAACGTTAGAGGGAGACACCCCGCACCGGGGGGCGGGGTGTCGCGGTCACGGTGGCAGCCACGCACGGCTTAGCAGTGTGTGCAAGACGGGAACTAATACTTCTCCGGAAACTTGTATATCGGAAAGCGCAAGCAGTACGCTTCCCAAATCACCCGCTCGTCAACGGGCAGCCGGCCACTAGGCAGCGCCCTCGGCTGAGACATCCTATCCGGCACCCGATACACAAACTCCTTCACCCGCGACACCCAGATAGTGGACGAGCACCACGGGATCGGAAGCACCGGGCATCTCGATAAGGGCCCAACTCCGGACCCTCACAGGGCACGACTCCAGCAGACGGAACCAGGCAATCCCCAGACCGGAGCAAGGAAGGAGGGGATACAGCAGGGGATGCAGGCGCGGCACCGACCCCACCACCGGGCACAGGACCCGAGGCCCCCGGCACACATCTTTCCGCAACATCACGACGAGGTCCCGATCATCAGGGACACCCCCCACTGCGGAGATCCAACAGCAGGAGACGCAGGAGGAGAGGCACAGGTAGCAACTTCGGAGTCTCGCACAGCACCAAATCCTCGGAGTCTCGCACAGCACCAACATCCTCGGAGGGGGCGCCAGATCATCATACTCCCCCACCTCCTCCCAAGGCACACCACGAGGGGGAGACACACTCCGAGCCCGCCGTGAACGCTTCGAGACAGGTCGCACCACACCACGCCCAGCAGGCTCCGCCGCAGGCACGGCCACCATCTTCACATCCACACAGGTCACACCAGCACTGTCCGAAGAGTCCACAGAGGCCACATCACCCACACTGTCCACATCATCCTGGGAAACAGCCTCAGAACACCGACGCGCACGCTTCTGCAAAGGGATGGAAAGAGCAGAACTACAGTTGTCAGCACACACAGGCACGGCAGGCACCTCTCCCTGCCGAAGCACCCCCTCTAAAACAGCAGAACCCGTATTCCCGGGAGCCGGTATCACATCCACAGGCGGGACATGGACCTCCACCGGGACATCCTGCACAACACGCAGCTCAGGCGACGGCCCAACACCCACACACACCGGCTCAACATCCCCAGGGGCCACAGCAGGCACCAGACGGGTCGTGCAGGCCGTAGAATTCACCTCAACAGGCGGAGCAGCAGACAGGCAACCAGGCGCCGCAGGCACAGTACCCACTCCATCCTCAGAACCGTCCGAAACCGTCCGAACAAGCATGGGAAATCCTCCGCACGAAAAACATGCACCCGACCAGCTGCTCCCACGTCGCACGCTGCAGCCAGATGACCCTCGTGACCACACCGATAACAGGTGCGCGGTTGACCCCGATACTGGCAGTGGAGCGTGTATCCCAACCGGATATCGACGACGGTACACTACACTTCAGCGACATCGTCAGGGTGCGGGAGCCGTCAAGCATACCAACACAGTGCCCGGCAACGACCCTGTTCCAACGAACACTTAACACTGTCCCAAACCGTTCGAAACAGGAGGTCAAAAGCCGTCCTGAAATTCGAAGGGGGCGCCATGCACCGCCACAGACGTCAAGGTGACACTAAGATTCACTACCTTAACGGAGCCAGCAGTATCAGGAGAGGGTAAACACGCCCCTCACACCGCTCGAGAAACGCCTGAAAGGCAGCCTGGAGGCGGAACTTTACCACAGCACACGGTTGCCCTGAAGCAGCTGGATGCCCACCAGGTCCGACAGCTGCACATGAAGCACGTCCACCAGGGCGACACCACCAATGGATGGTCTACTGGTACCGTAACGCCCAGACCAGCCGACAATGTCCTCTTCACTGGGGGGCGAGAAGTCCCCATGGCTAAGCAAACGTCACCCTGTCAGTGGCAGACCACCACCAGCAGGCAAACCAGCAATCACCCAACGTAAACACTAGCCAGTGCGGAGAGACCTCAGGAGCGTCCGACCTGCCGGTGGTCACCACGCAACCTTCACATGGCCAATACTAGCATCATATAAACATCAGTGCCAACCCAGGGTCTCTTTGTATGTAATGCCAGATACCAGTGTGGTATATCATATATCATTACTCGCAATGCTCATTGAGATGGAGGTGACACAAAAGGCAATAATAAAATAACAAAGTTTACTAAAAGCAACTCCACACATGATATATATATTATATTATATATTAATATAGTATATAATTATATATATATAGTATATATATATATATTATTATAAATAATAATATATATATTATCATATATATATATATATATATATATATATTACAATGCTGAAACAGAGACGAATCGCGCTGGCTCGGGCACGTTGTGCGAATGGGGCGACGCAGGATCCCCAAGGATCTCCTGCGGAGAGCTGATGCAGGAAAGCGTCCAACAGGCAAGCCCCAACTACGGTACAAGCGTATGCAAGAGGACCTGAAAGCCATGGACGTCGATCTTGCTATATGGGGACACTGGTGCAGACCGTTCAGCCTGGAGGCAGTCTGTTCAAAGAGGTCCTCCAGTTCGAGGAGTCACTTGCCAAGGAATCGGAGGCAAAGAGAAAGAAAGAAAGCCGTAGCCAGGAAGAGACCAGAATCGGATTCGTTTGTGCTCGGTGTGGGATGGACTGCCACTCTCGGATTGGCCTCATCAGGTCACACCAGATGCTGCACAGGATTGACAACCAGAGCGCAACTCCATAGCTCCTCCGAGACTGAAGGATGCCTACTATATATATATATATGTATAATAATATATATGTTGTTAATAATGAAATAAAGTAAGATTAATAATTGTAACACGAAATTTCTCAATGTTTCTTATGTTTCTTTTTACTGTCGATGGTAATTCAAAAATCAATTCTCCAAAATCATTTTTATTTCTAGTCCCTTCTAGATGTAACAGTCATGGAAAAGAGTGGAGGTTTCCACATTGCAGTCTACACTAAGGAAACAAACTAAGAATGTGCCTCAATGCAAACAGTGACTGCCAGACAGGTACAAGAGGAGTGTGCTAACGCTTATGTCGACCGTGCTCTCAGCCACAGCTCGGAGTGAAGCAAGTCGACGAAAACGCTGTAGGGTAAGGCAGGTCCTAGTCAATCAACGGCTTCTCCAATGGATTCATTGCAAGACATCATAAGAAGGAACATGTAAAACGCCATGCAACCTCGAAGAGACAACTAACACAACACCTATACCCCCTATTAGACTATTTGTACAGAACTTGCTCCACAGCTATAAAACAGAGGAAAGGGTCCTGAAAGATAATTGTTATAGAAATGTTTATCCCTACAGACAAACATCAGAAGAATACAACTAACGATTTACTATAAAACCCAAAAAAAAAAAAAACAGCCAGCCTACTAATGAGAAATTCTTCAGACACGGAGCAGAACGCTCTAAAGAGACAAACGTCGTCTATGCCTTTCAAATGTCCTCTGTGGGGACTATAAGCCCCAAAAAACTCAGTATCATAGGCAAGAAACAACATTCAATTTCCAGGCGTTAACGATGCATAAGCAACAGGGCTCCATTAAGGAACATATACTCTCTTCCCACAACCAACCCATCATCAGAGAATCTTAGCAAACAACACAGAAATCATTGTAGATACAGGCGACAGGCAGGCGGCTTGACAGTATGCGAGGCACTACACATCAAAGAAGTCAACACCAGCAATCAACAGCCAATTAACTCACAACCTATATTCTACCCATTTCAAGACTCCGCTCCAATATAGAAACATCAGGAATATGGGATAATAGGCCTTCTGCAGTTCTGTTACCCCAACATTCATCTGTTACCCAACTACCCATGTTTTCGTGTTCATGTCTTTGTTGAAAGTTTTGTTTTTTCCACCCCACTATTGTATTACAATCACCTCACCCAAATGCAGGTATAAGAGCCCAAAATGCTGTGTTAGTCATAAAGTTGTGTGTGGATAAACTGAAGTCTTTGAAAATGTAATAAGTTTTACGAACGCGCTACAGCTGTGCGAGTAACACTAGAAATAAAGAATGGAATTTGTGTGATTGATTTTTCATTTACCGGAACCAGTAAAAAAACATAAAAAAATCGAGAAATTCGTGTTAGAATTATTAATCTTATTTTTCAGTCATATTAATAACCTAACTAGATTTATATATCTAGTATATATATATACTAATATTATATATATATATATATATATTATATATAGATATATATACTATATAATATATATCCTGAGCACCTTAGTTCAAACAGGCAGGGGTATATGTTTACAAGGAAAGACTGCTCCATATATATATATATATAAATATATATATAATATTATATCATATATAATATATTTATATATATATATATATATATATATATATATATTATATAATATATATATTATACTATATGATATATAATTTAGGGGGGTACCACCTCTGGGTGCAATTTATAGGGACCACCAGCCTGCAGAGCAAGGGAAACACAGAGCATTCAGGGAAAAACTTGCCATTTAAACCTGAATACATAGGAGGGTGGTCGCTTCTCCTACCACCCCCCTTTTTAGGTGTACACTAT
>WNGS01049022.1:0-10269 GCA_020271785.1 Procambarus virginalis | reverse complement strand
GAGGTGTAGAGAGTTCAAGAGAGTGGTTAGGTGTTGTGAAGTTTTTGTTTTTAAAGGGAGAGTGTGAGGTGTGGAGGTGTCTACGGAGTGTGATGAGTGGTTGAGAGAATTGAGAGTGAGGAGTGAGAGAGAGAGAGAGATAAGCCGACAGAATGAGCCGTTGGATGGGTTTTTTTTTTCTGTTTGAGAGGAAGAGAGAGGAGGAGAGAGTGAGAGAGTGAGAGAGTAGAGTGAGAGAGTGATGTGAGTGAGTGAGTGCGCGCAATCTTAACTGTTTATTCCACATACTCTATATTCCATGCCCCTCCTTCACCTACCACCTCTCCATCTTTTTTTTACTCCCTTAACCAAGAAATTCTGCTTCTCTGTGTCTAAGCTAAAAAACTATGGTTCATTAGGAATGGTTCTCGTGTCCCTAATGCAGCTCTTTGGTATGGCTGTGCTCTATGCAGCTCACCCTTCGTCTCCCGCTGCTTTACAAGACGTGTTTCTTCAGTACCAAGGGTCATTATGCCTAGACTCCACTTGGTACACCTTCATCTTACCGGCACAACTTCATTGATCAGCATGGCTCCAGGGCACGTGCCTCACTACATAATTACAAACCGGTTACAAGTAAAGGAAGTAATGGACAGTTTGATCCGGTCCTTGGTGGTTCACCGGGACATGGTCCAACACAGGGTTGGACCGGCTCCCATACCAAGCCCACTTCATGGTTATTTACCATAATTATAGGTATAGCACCTTCAAGATTTTGTTGGTGGGTTCAACCATTGTCGTTTTGGTATTTAAATGTCCTGTTTTTATAGGATTGGGCTTGTTTTTTGTCTGGCTGGTACTTTAAACGTTCTCGTTCTTTGTTAGGTTTATAGTGTACTAAGAAGGTACCCAACGGTGCCAGAGATATTCTCTCTTTCTCACCACCCCTCTTCTTTACCCATCTTTCCCCCCATCTCCCCACTCTCCCAGTCAGCCATCTCTCTCCCCTTCCCCCCTCTAACCCTAAACAAATAATTTCTCTATATAAAGTATAACTTGACTGCGCGGGTAAACGGCGGGAGAACCTTCAACATCTACGGACAATACATCCACTATTTCATTTCCGAATTCATGAAAATCGCACAGGGTAGGGAATGGGGGAGGGGGATGTTTGGGTATCGTACTTCTGTAATACTGTACTTCTTAAACCGTTTAACATAGGCGCGGTTGGTAGGCCTATATTCGTCCCGTATCCAAGACCATTCCGCCTGCAAATTTGGGTGAGGACTAGCCCCAAGCGTTGGGTCTGCAACTCTCGCGCGCGCGCGCGCACACACACACACAACACACACGACACACACACACACACACACACACACACACACACACACACACACACACACACACACACACACACACACACACACACACACACACACACACACACATATGAAGCCCACATAAAGAGAATAACGTCTGCGGCATATGCGAGGCTGGCTAACATCAGAACGGCGTTCAGGAACCTGTGTAAGGAATCATTCAGAATCTTGTACACCACATATGTAAGACCAATCCAGGAGTACGCGGCCCCAGCATGGAGCCCGTACCTTGTCAAGCACAAGACGAAGCTGGAAAAAGTCCAAAGGTATGCTACTAGACTAGTCCCAGAACTAAGAGGCATGAGTTATGAGGAAAGGCTGCGGGAAATGCAACTTACGACACTGGAAGACAGAAGAGTAAGGGGGGACATGATCACAACCTACAAAATCCTCAGGGGAATTGACCGGGTAAACAAGGATGAACTATTCAACACTGGAGGGGCGCGAACAAGGGGACACAGGTGGAAGCTGAGTACCCAAAATGAGCCACAGAGACATTAGAAAGAACTTTTTCAGTGTCAGAGTAGTTAGTAAATGGAATGCACTAGGCAGTGATGTGGTGGAGGCTGACTCCATACACAGTTTCAAATGTAGATATGATAGAGCCCAGTAGGCTCAGGAAACTGTACACCAGTTGATTGACAGTTGAGAGGCGGGACCAAAGAGCCAATGCTCAACCCCCGCAAGCACAATTAGGTGAGTACAATTAGGTGAGTAACACACACACACACACACACACACACACACACACACACCACACACACACACACACACACACACACACACAAAGTCACACACACAGACAAAGTTAGAGAAGATTCAGCGGTATGCCACCAGGCTCGTCCCGGAACTGAGAGGATTGAGCTACGAGGAAAGGCTAAAGGAGCTGAACCTCACATCCCTGGAAAACAGAAGAGTAAGGGGAGACATGATAACCACCTACAAAATTCTCAGGGGAATTGACAGGGCGGACAAAGACAAACTCTTCACCACGGGTGGGACACGAACAAGGGGACACAGGTGGAAACTTAGTACCCAGATGAGCCACAGAGACGTTAGAAAGAATTTTTTCAGTGTCAGAGTAGTTAATAAATGGAATGCACTAGGTAGTGATGTGGTGGAGGCTGACTCCATACACAGTTTCAAATGTAGATATGATAGAGCCCAGTAGGCTCAGGAATCTGTACACCAGTTGATTGACAGTTGAGAGGCGGGACCAAAGAGCCAAAGCTCAACCCCCGCAAGCACAATTAGGTGAGTACAATTAGGTGAGTACACACACACACACACACACACACACACACATATACACACACACACACATATACACACACACACACATATACACACACACACACATATACCACACACACACATATACACACACACACACATATACACACACACACACACACACACACACACACACACACACACACACACACACACACACACACAGACACGCACACGCACACGCACACGCACACGCACACGCACACGCACACACACACAACACACACAACACACACACACATATATATATTCTCTTATAGATTATATATGTGTGGACTCCCAAGATGTGTTTGTAGAATTGAGCATGTGTCGCGCTAAGTGCGTGTACTCAACTAGAGACTTGCAGGGTCCAGCATCTGCTCTTGAGCCCCGCCTCACCACCCACCATTGATTCAATGCAGTGACTCTCTTTCACTTACTTTCTTTTTATATTCATATTTAAAGTTGTGTATCGAATTGGTGTGCACAACTTCATCTGGTCCGATGCCCTTATTTACGACTCTGACTGTAAGAGTTCTTTCTGACAACCCTGTGACTCGTCTGTGTTTCCAGTTTCGTCCTTTCGTTCTACTCTTCCTTAATTTGAACACTGCTTCTATATCTACCAGTAATTTGTCAATCCCCCATTAGTATCTTGTACGTAGTTATCATGTCTGCCCTATTCCTTCTTTCCTTCAGCGTAGTGAGGTAGAGTTCTCTCAGTCTTCGTTGTTCACTCCTCCTCAGCTCAGGAAGGAGTGTAACTAGAGGATGAGAGCTACGCTCGTGGTGTCCCGTCATCCCAACTCTCTCCGTCGTGTGACGCCTTGAGAGAGAGAGAGAGAGAGAGAGAGAGAGAGAGAGAGAGAGAGAGAGAGAGAGAGAGAGAGAGAGAGAGGAGGGGGCAGACAGACAGATAGGGAAGAGGGTGACGCCCATACGCCTGTCGGCCAGTGTTAAGAGAGGCGTCAGGGTGCCCATGGCTGGCCTTTGTGAGGCAGGGGACGCCGCCTTACTCCACACCGCCCCACTCCGTATATGGCACACCCGGCAACGTTGTGCTCCTGGACATCATGGTGGCCAAGCTCCTTGCTCACCATGCCAACTCGGGAAGTAGTCCCCTAGTCACCATGGTAATTCTGGAAGTAGCCCCCTAGTCACCATGGCAACTCTGGAAGTAGCCCCCTAGTCACCATGGCAATTCTGGAAGTAGCCCCTAGTCACCATGGCAACTCGGGAAGTAGCCCTTAGGTATCATGGCCACTCGGGAAGTAGCCCCTAGTCACCATGGCCACTCGGGAAGTAGCCCCCTAGTCACCATGGCAACTCTGGAAGTAGCCCCCTAGTCACCATGGCAACTCGGGAAGTAGCCCTTAGGTATCATGGCCACTCGGGAAGTAGCCCCTAGTCACCATGGCCACTCGGGAAGTAGCCCCCTAGTCACCATGGCAACTCTGGAAGTAGCCCCCTAGTCACCATGGCAACTCGGGAAGTAGCCCTTAGGTATCATAACCACTCGGGAAATAGCCCCTAGTCACCATGGCCACTCGGGAAGTAGCCCCTAGTCACCACGAGTCGCTCCCCTGGGCCCCCTCTCTTTCCGGAGTCGGTGCCATGGTGGTGGTAGTCCCCCGGAGTGTGCCGTGGTGGTGGTAGTCCCCCGGAGTGTGCCATGGTGGTGGTAGTCCCCCGGAGTGTGCCATGGTGGTGGTAGTCCCCCAGAGTGTGCCATGGTGGTGGTAGTCCCCCGGAGTGTGCCATGGTGGTGGTAGTCCCCCGGAGTGTGCCGTGGTGGTGGTAGTCCCCCGGAGTGTGCTGTAGTGGTGGTGGTAGTCCCCCAGAGTGTGCCGTGGTGGTGGTAGTCCCCCGGAGTGTGCCATGGTGGTGGTAGTCCCCCAGAGTGTGCCATGGTGGTGGTAGTCCCCCGGAGTGTGCCATGGTGGTGGTAGTCCCCGGAGTGTGCCGTGGTGGTGGTAGTCCCCCGGAGTGTGCCATGGTGGTGGTAGTCCCCCGAGTGTGCCATGGTGGTGGTAGTCCCCCGAGTGTGCCATGGTGGTGGTAGTCCCCCGGAGTGTGCCATGGTGGTGGTAGTCCCCCGGAGTGTGCCATGGTGGTGGTAGTCCCCCGGAGTGTGCCGTGGTGGTGGTAGTCCCCCGGAGTGTGCCGTGGTGGTGGTAGTCCCCCGGAGTGTGCCGTGGTGGTGGTAGTCCCCCGGAGTGTGCCATGGTGGTGGTAGTCCCCCGGAGTGTGCCATGGTGGTGGTAGTCCCCCAGAGTGTGCCATGGTGGTGGTAGTCCCCCGGAGTGTGCCATGGTGGTGGTAGTCCCCCGGAGTGTGCCATGGTGGTGGTGGTAGTCCCCCGGAGTGTGCCATGGTGGTGGTAGTCCCCCGGAGTGTGCCGTAGTGGTGGTGGTAGTCCCCCAGAGTGTGCCATGGTGGTGGTAGTCCCCCGGAGTGTGCCATGGTGGTGGTAGTCCCCCGGAGTGTGCCATGGTGGTGGTAGTCCCCCGGAGTGTGCCATGGTGGTGGTAGTCCCCCGGAGTGTGCCGTGGTGGTGGTAGTCCCCCGAGTGTGCCATGGTGGTGGTAGTCCCCGGAGTGTGCCGTGGTGGTGGTAGTCCCCCGGAGTGTGCCATGGTGGTGGTAGTCCCCCGGAGTGTGCCATGGTGGTGGTAGTCCCCCGGAGTGTGCCATGGTGGTGGTGGTAGTCCCCGGAGTGTGCCATGGTGGTGGTAGTCCCCCGGAGTGTGCCGTGGTGGTGGTAGTCCCCCGGAGTGTGCCATGGTGGTGGTAGTCCCCCGGAGTGTGCCATGGTGGTGGTAGTCCCCCGGAGTGTGCCGTGGTGGTGGTAGTCCCCCGGAGTGTGCCATGGTGGTGGTAGTCCCCCGGAGTGTGCCGTGGTGGTGGTAGTCCCCCGGAGTGTGCCGTGGTGGTGGTAGTCCCCCGAGTGTGCCGTGGTGGTGGTAGTCCCCCAGAGTGTGCCGTGTGGTGGTGGTAGTCCCCCGGAGTGTGCCGTGGTGGTGGTGGTAGTCCCCCGGAGTGTGCCGTGGTGGTGGTGGTAGTCCCCCGGAGTGTGCCGTGGTGGTGGTAGTCCCCGGAGTGTGCCGTGGTGGTGGTAGTCCCCCGGAGTGTGCCATGGTGGTGGTAGTCCCCCGGAGTGTGCCGTGGTGGTGGTAGTCCCCGGAGTGTGCCGTGTGGTGGTGGTAGTCCCCCAGAGTGTGCCGTGGTGGTGGTAGTCCCCCGGAGTGTGCCATGGTGGTGGTAGTCCCCCGGAGTGTGCCATGGTGGTGGTAGTCCCCCGAGTGTGCCGTGTTGGTGGTAGTCCCCCGGAGTGTGCCATGGTGGTGGTAGTCCCCCGAGTGTGCCATGGTGGTGGTAGTCCCCCGAGTGTGCCGTGGTGGTGGTAGTCCCCCGGAGTGTGCCGTGGTGGTGGTAGTCCCCCCGAGTGTGCCATGGTGGTGGTAGTCCCCCCGAGTGTGCCATGGTGGTGGTAGTCCCCCGGAGTGTGCCATGGTGGTGGTAGTCCCCCGGAGTGTGCCGTGTTGGTGGTAGTCCCCCGGAGTGTGCCATGGTGGTGGTAGTCCCCCGGAGTGTGCCATGGTGGTGGTAGTCCCCGGAGTGTGCCGTGGTGGTGTAGTCCCCCGGAGTGTGCCATGGTGGTGGTAGTCCCCCGAGTGTGCCATGGTGGTGGTAGTCCCCCGGAGTGTGCATGGTGGTGGTAGTCCCCCGAGTGTGCCATGGTGGTGGTAGTCCCCCGGAGTGTGCCATGGTGGTGGTAGTCCCCCGGAGTGTGCCGTGGTGGTGGTAGTCCCCGGAGTGTGCCGTGGTGGTGGTAGTCCCCCCGGAGTGTGCCGTGGTGGTGGTAGTCCCCCGGAGTGTGCCGTGGTGGTGGTAGTCACCCGGAGTGTGCCGTGGTGGTGGTAGTCCCCCGGAGTGTGCCGTGGTGGTGGTAGTCCCCCGGAGTGTGCCATGGTGGTGGTAGTCCCCCGGAGTGTGCCATGGTGGTGGTAGTCCCCCGGAGTGTGCCATGGTGGTGGTGTCCCCCGGAGTGTGCCGTGGTGGTGGTGGTAGTCCCCCAGAGTGTGCCGTGGGTGGTGTGGTAGTCCCCCAGAGTGTGCCATGGTGCCGGGGCAGGGAGTGCCGCCCCAGAGTGAGGGGTCACCAGCAGGGAAGTGTGTGTAATGCATCACATTAATCACTGCCAGCCTACCTGGGTCACGGGAGCGCCTGGTATTGATCCTATCCGCTTCTCCTTAATACGTCGCATTGTTTACGTTGTCGACCGTCCCGTTAATATTGCCGCGTGTTTGTCACAAAGCTTCATAATATTGACTCTTTGCTTATAGACCTCGACATGTTTAGTGGGTTGTTTGGTTCGTTACTGGTGAGATGGGGTACTGAGTACTGAGCGGCGGAGTAGAGGGACCCGACTGGTCCATTGATCAGTGGCCAGTCTGCTCCCCAGATTGCTCGTATCAGTCACCGCCAGCCCGCACTTGCAAGTTGCAACGCTTTCATTTGTCTTAAAATTATGCTTAGCAGTTGTGGAATTTGGTGCCACAATGGTTGTGCCTGATCGTGCATCGTTCGTCCTCACTGCAAGATCCTGGAGCCGGTTGACGAAGCACTTGGCTGTGCACTGACGAAACCTGGACCTCTTATGTTCACCTCCCAAGTGCTACGAGGTTACTGTGAACCCGAAGTTGTTATTGATATGGACCACCTCCAAGCTTTGACATACTCCTATACTGTTTAATAGATAACAAAGCCGCCAGGGTAGAATAAAGATGTACAGGTCTCGTAGTGGATAATAATAGCCAATAGTGTAGCAAAGAAATAATATTTTATTGATATAAAGTATATTTGAACATGACCAAGAGGAGCACTGGTCGGTACACAATGTCGTGTAAACCGACAATATCCACAACGCTGCCCGCAAAAATAATAAACTTTGCTTCACATGAACCAGGGAGGAGCCGGTCGGCCGAGCGGACAGCACGCTGGACTTGTGATCCTGTGGTCCCGGTTCGATCCCAGACGCCGGCGAGAAACAATGGGCAGAGTTTCTTTCACCCTATGCCCCTGTTACCTAGCAGTAAAATAGGTACCTGGGTGTTAGTCAGCTGTCACGTGCTGCTTCCTGGTGGTGGAGGCCTGGTCGAGGACCGGGCCGCGGGGACACTAAAGCCCCGAAATCATCTCAAGATAACCTCAAGATATAACCTCTCCTTGGCATGGTCTTTGTCCATGCTGACGAGTGTTGGCCAGAGTGGTCCGTAAGCACCATGTGTGGCTCTACACCACCTGGGAGGCCAGCACCATGTGTGGCTCTACACCACCTGGGAGGCCAGCACCATGTGTGGCTCTACACCACCTGGGAGGCCAGCATCATGTGTGGCTCTACCCACCTGGGAGGACAGCATCATGTGTGACTACACCACCTGGGAGGACAGCACCATGTGTGACTACACCACCTGGGAGGCCAGCATCATGTGTGCTCTACACCACCTGGGAGGACAGCATCATGTGTGGCTCTACACCACCTGGGAGGCCAGCACCATGTGTGGCTCTACACCACCTGGGAGGCCAGCATCATGTGTGGCTCTACACCACCTGAGGACCAGCATCATGTGTGGCTCTACACCACCTGGGAGGCCAGCACCATGTGTGACTACACCACCTGGGAGGCCAGCATCATGTGTGGCTCTACACCACCTGGGAGGACAGCATCATGTGTGGCTCTACACCACCTGGGAGGACAGCATCATGTGTGGCTCTACACCACCTGGGAGGCCAGCACCATGTGTGACTACACCACACTGGGAGGCCAGCATCATGTGTGGCTCTACACCACCTGGGAGGACAGCATCATGTGTGGCTCTACACCACCTGGGAGGACAGCACCATGTGTGGCTCTACACCACCTGGGAGGACAGCATCATGTGTGGCTCTACACCACCTGGGAGGCCAGCACCATGTGTGACTACACCACCTGGGAGGCCAGCATCATGTTTGCTCTACACCACCTGGGAGGCCAGCACCATGTGTGGCTCTACACCACCTGGGAGGACAGCACCATGTGTGACTACACCACCTGGGAGGACAGCATCATGTGTGGCTCTACACCACCTGGGAGGACAGCATCATGTGTGGCTCTACACCACCTGGGAGGCCAGCACCATGTGTGACTACACCACCTGGGAGGACAGCATCATGTGTGCTCTACACCACCTGGGAGGCCAGCATCATGTGTGGCTCTACACCACCTGGGAGGCCAGCACCATGTGTGGCTCTACACCCACCTGGGAGGACAGCACCATGTGTGACTACACCACCTGGGAGGCCAGCACCATGTGTGGCTCTACACCACCTGGGAGGACAGCACCATGTGTGACTACACCACCTGGGAGGCCAGCACCATGTGTGGCTCTACACCACCTGGGAGGCCAGCACCATGTGTGACTACACCACCTGGGAGGCCAGCACCATGTGTGGCTCTACACCACCTGGGAGGCCAGCACCATGTGTGGCTCTACACCACCTGGGAGGCCAGCACCAGTGTGGCTCTACACCACCTGGGAGACAGCACCATGTGTGCTCTACACCACCTGGGAGGACAGCACCATGTGTGGCTCTACACCACCTGGGAGGCCAGCACCATGTGTGACTACACCACCTGGGAGGACAGCATCATGTGTGGCTCTACACCACCTGGGAGGACAGCACCATGTGTGGCTCTACACCACCTGGGAGGACAGCACCATGTGTGTCTACACCACCTGGGAGCCAGCACCATGTGTGACTACACCACCTGGAGGACAGCACCATGTGTGGCTCTACACCACCTGGGAGGCCAGCACCATGTGTGGCTCTACACCACCTGGGAGGCCAGCACCATGTGTGGCTCTACACCACCTGGGAGGCCACACCATGTGTGACTACACCACCTGGGAGGCAGCATCATGTGTGGCTCTACACCACCTGGGAGGACAGCACCATGTGTGGCTCTACACCACCTGGAGGACAGCACCATGTGTGGCTCTAACACCACCTGGGAGGCCAGCACCATGTGGTTGACTACACCACCTGGGAGGACAGCATCATGTGTGGCTCTACACCACCTGGGAGGCCAGCACCATGTGTGACTACACCACCTGGGAGGACAGCACCATGTGTGCTCTACACCACCTGGGAGGACAGCACCATGTGTGGCTCTACACCACCTGGGAGGACAGCACATGTGTGACTCTACACCACCTGGGAGGCCGCATCATGTGTGGCTCTACACCACCTGGGAGGCCAGCACCATGTGTGACTACCCACCTGGGAGGCCAGCACCATGTGTGACTACACCACCTGGGAGGCCAGCACCATGTGTGGCTCTACACCACCTGGGAGGCCACACCAGCAACACATTATAATGCTGACCAGCATATATACATTTTCTGTTCTCCTCTGTGGGATTGGATAGGAAGACCAGGAAATTTAAACATGCTGGTCAGGATTGTAAATGTATTGCCAACATCTGTGACATTGGACGGGTGAAGGAACGGTGCCCAACCATCCGACCATCCGGGATCGAACGCCGACCCCCGATGATTTCAAGGTCTCCGCTGTGCTGATCAGTCCAGTGGATGGGG